>MU187532.1:59816-73108 GCA_016904865.1 Pissodes strobi | reverse complement strand
CCAGCCCACATATTGAATCCAAAACGCACCTGGTGTCGTACTTCTTTTACTACACGAGGATTTTCTGTGGCCCAGTAATGATGGTTTCTTCTATTAAAAATGCCATTTTTAGTTACCATGCTTTCATCAGACCAAATAATCTGGTAAGGAAAATCTCGATTGTCGTGACATTTCCTCGTGTACCACTCGCAAAATGTTCGACGTCTTTCTGCATCACCGGGTCTAAGTCCTTGACAAAGCCTGTATTTATATGGATGCCACTTGTGCTTCTTTAAAATAAATTGTGTTGTGGATTTGGCCACGCCTACGTTTTCTTTAATTTCCCGTGTTGATATACCGGGGTTTTCGATAACAGCTAATAATACGTTGTTTACTTTCTCTTCATTACTTGGTTTTTGTCGGGAAGGCACAGGTTTTTTGAAGGCACCGTATTCTTTCAAATTGGTTGCTAGCTTACTAAATGTTCTTTTATTTGGCTGCCGTCTTTCCGGGTATTTATTTAAATACATCCGCTCCGCTTCACAACAGTTTCGATAACTTAAAATGAAACAAGTTAGCATATCAAATTTTTCTTCATTTGAAAACATTGTTATTTTGTGTACAAAAAGCAAAAAAATTAAAATACAGTAAAATAATTTAACTGTAAATGTCAAAGCTTATGCATTTCTATGACGACAATTTTTTTCCAAAGCCTACTTTCTTTTAATATGTTAACAAAGGACCCGTGGAACAGTGCATGGAAAATACAAACTAATTACTAAATGGTAATAACTAAGACATAATAATTATTTATTTATCTTATTTTATTTTAAGCCGTAAGCAAAAATTAAATCAAGTAGACCCTAGTTTTTTTTTAATTGAAATAATTGTATCGTAATAATGTATTACAAAGCAATAGGCACTAAAACATTTAATAATGCTTAATAAAGCTCTAAAACATAATTAAATTACAACTTGTGATACACCGTTGAATTCGGAATTAAAAGCACTCCCAGAATTCGATTTCAAACGACCAGGGCCGTATTTAAAAAAATAAAGTTGATGATGGTGACCCGAGAACGAAACGTCGGATTTTAAATTTAATAACGCCATCTTGTAGAGGGGAGAAAATGCCTATGAGAAAGTGTCATTTATTTTAAAAAACCTCTTGAAATAAACTCAGCAAAAAATAAAAACAATTTTGCTAAAACTCGGTTTTTTACGGATATCTTCGGAACCAATCGGATTTTTTTAGTTTTCAAAGCGGCATATTATACAGCACCAGAAGCCGCAACTTTCTATCTCTTATGGTTTCGGAGATCCCTGTACTGGCCCTCCTTATCTTGGACACGTTGTATATATAAAGAGAGAGGAATTCTTGGAATTATGCACCCTAAACTAAAAACTAGCTAAAACTGTTTTCATCTGCCAAATTACCTACATTATAAAACTTACACATTCCAACTTTTTTTCAGATACTCAGTGGATATGGTTGGCACATCGGTTAACACATTATCAACATTACCTTCAACTTCTGAAGGATTCAAGGCAACATTAAAAGAAGATAGTGAAATTAGGTAGATATGTACAGAAAATATGTAAGTAGTATATAGTGAAATGTGCATTTTGAATAAATAAATATATTGGTGCATTTTATAATCCATTTAAATCACATTTTTGCAGAATATAAGAAAAATATGACGAAAAAAAACAAAACTTTTACATTTCTGATAAAATTTTGAAATTATTTTAATATTCAGACGTGCTGCAAATGAATTAAAAAGACCACTTGATCATGATTACTTTAAGCAGCACAAGTTCCGGAAGAAAAGTAGAAGTATGGAGGCAATGTATGAAGAGACAATTATTGAACTTAAGCAAATTAAAACTGCTATTCAAACATCAACTAGTCAGCGAAAGGCATCGAATCAGATTTAAAGAGAATAGCAGATTATGTCTGTAATGCTCAAGGTGTACCCACTTAACTTTTAATAATTAAATTAAACTGTTACGATTTGGTTGTATTATCTTTAAAGACTGATGAGCATAAGCTAGTTCTTTGTTTATTTTTGTTAAAATGTATTATTTAGTTTAAAAATACTGTTAATTATTTCAGATTCAATACCCTGTATCTCAGTATAATTTTTCCGATCATATAAATTTGGCTAAATCGCAGTATTTTGACGAGAAGAAACCCTTCGAAGCGCTTCACAGAATATTCGGATATCCCAAACTAACCCAAACCTCCACGTTACTTTCTTCTTAACCAGTTACAACGAATTTGGCCGTTTCTAAATTTTTATAAATTGATACAATTTTCTCGTCAAATTTAGGTATAAAATCTTCCAGACTGGGGCAGTTGGGGAAAAGCTGATTAAAAGCGTCGTCGATCTAAAATTAAGTAAGACAATTAAGTCTGCAGATAGATAGTTTTTAGGAGACTGACAAGTACTAATGCTGTGAAAATATATTTAATTATTCAATTGACTAGGTACTTCGGAATATAAAAGGCACGTTTGAGTTGACGCTTGATATGCACGGAGCGCACATATGAAACACTCTTGCGTTTTTCATGACGCTCGGAGCGTCCACAGTCGCGTTCCATTTAAAACGCATCGAGCATTTTGAGCGTGCCCCATGCTAAAAGGTGGAGCGCCACGAGTTCATTTGATTGGACATGCGCAATACAGGGGAATAACCTCACTTTATCTTTGTTCTTCGGATACTGCAAAAAATCAGATAAAATTCGAAAAATTTTTGGGTATAAACAAACATGGACAGTGCCAGGGCTAATACATTTTCCGGCGAAGAATTGGCCACATGTGGCGAATGTGGAGTAGAGAGACCCTTGGCAACAATTCAAGAGCATTTTTAGGTCATTTTGAAATGGCACAGGAAACTAGTAACAGCACAGAATATGAAGCAGCTTTGCGTATTTTTATTTAGCCTAAATTATAAGAAATAAAAATGCAAGATAATATTTTATGTGATTCATTTATTGTTTTCTCTGTTTTCGGTATATCCGAGGGTCCATCAGATGACACAGGTCTGTTAGAGACTGATCAGAAGTTGTGGCCTGCCAGCAACATCATCCTATTAATTCGGTTGATTGAAAGCAATTATGTTTCTTTCAATGGTACTCTGAAAAAGGTAGTGCGGCAAAAGATAGCTACTGAATTATCGAAAACAGCAAACAAAAAATTCTCCGCAGAACAGGTGGATACCAAATGGAAAGGGTTGAAACGAACATAAAAAAATTAAGGACCATAATGCAACAACTGGCAAAAATCGAAAAACCTGGCAGTTTTATGACACAATGGACTCCTTCCTAAAGAAGCAACCCGAGATGGACTCACCTGCCACATGCAGTTCTAGAACTGGCCTGCATGTAAACAGAGAATGTGGTAAGTAACATAGTACTTAGGTAGTAATATCAATTTATCCGAAAAGGTTTTAATTATGACTATAGCTGGAATTTCATTTCTAATTGTTACTTTTTATTTATTTATTTTTCCACCAATTACAGCGGCAGTTGTTAACTGTTCAAAATGTAACTTCAATATCGGTTTTTTTTTTCAGAACCAGTTACCTCTAAGAGTTCTCTAGATGAGAGTGCTAGAAAAAGAAAAGTTGAAAACTCCACTGAAAGACGTCATAAAGAAAAAATCCAGAGGTCGATAGGTTTCTTGACTTATACCAATTTTCAGTCGAGCATCTGATTAGTAAGAAAATAGCAAATAGAACAAACCAAGAAGAGTGATTAGATAAATAGAAAAAAAGATGAAGTTTTTGTGTTTATGCTCTAATGTTGTAAAGTATATTGTTATAGAAGCTGCTGGTTAATGTAGATACCAGACTATTCTTTATTTCAAATATGATGTAAGTAGACTTAAGCTAAGCATTATTATTATTGAATATATAAATAATCCCTTTATTTAAAAAAATACGCCATAATGAAACACTTTGACAAAAACAATGATTTTTTTATTGAATCTGTGCTCTCATAAACAAATAATGTGCAATGTTATTGCGTTTCTCAGCTGCCCTCCTGTCATATCTTCCCTGAAGAAATAGATTGCCAGGTCGCATCAACGTTTCCTCTTGAATTACTTCATTTAAATTTATTTCAAGTACATCCTCAGTATCCCTACACATATTATGTAAGATACAGGCAGCCATAATTATTTGAGGAATAATTTCAACCCTTCGAGCTTCCATCAATTTTAGTCTTCTAAATCTTCCTTTCAACAAGGCCAAGGCATGTTCAATGAAAATACGAGCTTTTGCAAAGGCATTATTATAATTTATTTGAATATTTGTCAAGTGCCCATTAACTTTAAATGGAACTAGCAAATTATATTTCAAAGGATAGGCAGAATCTCCAATAAAATGTCTATCCTCTGCGATTTCAAAAGTGTCTAATATGGAGCCAAAATCTGACTTCCGTAACACTCTGGCGTTATGTATGGAACCAACTCCAGCATAACAATCTATAAATTTCTTTTTGCTATCGCATATGCCCTGCAAGACGACATAATGATAACCCTTGCGATTAATATATGATACAGGATATTGCTGTGGAGCTTTCAAAGGTATGTGACTACCATCTATAATACCAACAATTCCTAAAAATTATAAAAACGTTACACAAAATATGTAAATTTAATATTTTTCATTTACTATCTGGAAAAGCTGTTTTGTCCCTAAAAAATTTGTAGTAACATCAAAGTTTTCCAGCTAAAGAGATGTTACTTTTTGCCTTTCGTTTAAAAGAAGCAAGTCTTGACATATTTTATTCAGACAATTCCAGGCGGTTGATTTACTGACACCAAACCTATCTGCAACGCCTCTAAAAAAAGCTAATATTAAAAACGAGTAGAAATTAGGTATATAGAGGCCACTTTACTGAAATAAACCAGTACTTATAATTGTCAAGAATTACGTAAGGAACATATTTGGAAACTTATAGGTACTGTTCATTTGCAGATAAATGTAAAACGGCCTTACTATTAAGTGTAGGTGTGTACAAATTATATACCTGAACCTTTTAATATTTGCTAAATACCACAATGATATATATTAGCATCTGCTTTTCTAAAGTTAACTATGGATTTCCAGATATCCTACTCTGTTCTTGATCAACCACAGAATGCATATTTTCCATTAAGATTTGAAAAGTTGTAGAGGACAATCGGAAGTGCTGCTGAAATTGTTTGTCATTGTATCTTGGGACCATTTCTTCAGCATAATTTTTTACTTTTTCTAAATATATGTTTCTCTCGTCCTCTTCATCGCTATCAAACATATATATTTTTCTAAGTTATTCATAACTATTTACGGCAGAACACGAACGATGCTCATATATACCAATAGATATATGCATAATAATCATAAAAAAACAAAAAATTCTAGGTTACGTTTATTTTGAAAACCTGGCTAACGCTAAAACCCCGATCCGTTCGTTTTGACGACCCTGTTCCGAGCACCCTCTTTGTGCTCCATGCCCTGCCCTACCCGGTCCGCCTTGCGTCAACTCGAACGTACCCAAAATCTATATATTTTTTAAAATATAAAATAACAAAAGCGGCTTGTGTTTCTTAACTAGAATTTATGGCAACTTTCTCATACAATGAGGACCAAAAGTCGACCAAAAATTTGTAAATATCGGAAGAAAGTTTTCATAGAAAAACACTCGAACACACAATTATTTTTTTTTATTTTCCAACATTTTAACGTAATTCAAAAAATATTTTCAACTCGTACCTTTAACAAGAGTACATTTTTGTGAAATATTGAAACGCCCGGGTATATCTTTTTGCACCTAAAGGCCAGCAACTTTGTTGGACGTGATCGTATCAATAATAAGAATAATTATTATTACTCTCGGTTAAGACCCTGTTTAATTGACGTTGTGTAGTAGTAGGTTTCTAAAGTAGACGCCTTGTCTTCCTCGGTGCCAGTTAATATTGGTAATAAAACAATGATATGCTCTTTAATACATTTATTTTCTTTAATAGAAAGGAAAATGCCGATATTTGAGACTTACAAAGTTTCAATAAACCATTATCATATAAAGCAATGTATTATTAGTTAATTTTATTTTGCATTACATCATTTCATTTGACCCTCAAACCTAAAACAAATGGTGACAATTTTGCAAGTGAGTTAGGTGTCAAAATCCAAAAGGAATGCCCTTACACTGTGCTCAATGCTCGGTAATTTCGCAACATTTACTCGGGAAGTCCTCGTACATATCACCTGATATACCTACAAACTTTAAGGAATTGATACCTAAGTTAGTAACAAGTAGGGAGCAAAATCGGTAAGATCTTGACTAGGACGTAAGGGATCCCCCACGGAATTACGTCATCAGGTTCTTTTAGGGGGTGACCCGAAGGTTTCTTTTGGGGGCGGGACGAAGGCATCAGTCAACGCAGTAGGTTCCTTTTTATATTTGCTTATTGGTACCATTTTGGGGAATACCTATTTAAAGTTCTTACTAACAATAGCCCATCTTGTTACTGATTTATAATAAAGAAGTTTAGTTTGATTAATAGATCTATTTTGTACATCACCTATTGCAGGAATAAGTCCCAAACAAAAGAACGCATTTAAGGAACTCCAATCTACTGTACTATGAGTTTGCTGTACCCTTTCTCTTTACTTTTGAGTATAAAAAACATTATTAAAATAAAGTCTTGTAGTTTATCCATTTAAAATATAGAAAATATAAAACCATTATTTACCTATGGACGGAGAGGCAGGTTCTTCTCCCCTGGAACTAGTGCCTGCGGCACTACGTTTTTTTGCTCTTCGTTTCATTGTTAAGACAACGAATAATTATTTAACGATAATTGCTAGGAAATAGGTTATGGGATTAATGTTAAAATTGTAAAGACACCACTCAGCCGAAGCAAAGGTATATAGGGAAAACCACTCAGCCGAAGCGAAGGTATAGGGCACAGGGTTAGAGAGAAGGGTTCCTTCTGCCTTTCCGTGCTTTTTATATGGAAATGATTCCATTTAACTCTGTAAGTGCGACAAGGAAAATATCAAACATTCCAATCCCACAAATTTAAACACTGCATTAGACAAAGACGTACATATCGGTCTCGCGTCGGGTCCCGATTCCCGGCGCGCGTCCCCTTTCTACCTGCCTCTCGAACCCTTATTTGGTAGTATTGTATAAAATGAGCGTTTTTAAGGATTTTTTTGAATACTGTATGTACGGAATTTTTATAAGATAAATTAATTATTTTTGCACTTTTACTTCTTGACTTGCACACCTAGGGTCGAACCGTTTCAATATCAATAATAAATAAATGGTGGGAAAGTGGAGACTTAATACCTGAACTTACTAAATCAGGTGTGTCCATAAACCGTGGAAATTCATTTAAAACGGAGGTGGTATCCTTTTCAATTGACCTCCTATATTCAGATATCAGTTTCATTTTTCCTTTGATCATTTCGTTTTTGGTCTGGTAATGCATTTTTCATATACTGAATCATTTCCGCAACTTCCACATCAAATGACTTAATTCTAGATTTTTTTTGTTGACAGTATCTGGATCATAAAATATTTCCCGAAAGTTTAAAGTTGTCATACAGCAATCAAATTTTAGTTCTCCAGCTTGTGAAAACGACAAATATGTTCATTAATAAAAAATTTTACCTTGAAGAAAAATCAATATGTTATTAGAGGATTTTAAATCATAAAATTACGGTGGAATGTCTAAATAATTATTTTTTTTTACATATCCGCTTTGTGCTGATTATAGCAGGGAAAAAGGCAAACGACTGCTTTAACATAATCGACCATATTGACCAATTTCTTTCGGGTCTTGTTATCTAGATATTTTTTATTGTTATAAATATTGAAAATTTCTTTTCCACATACTTTTCATAACTACATTTTAACAACCTAAAAAATAATAAAATAATTTATGTAACCAATGTATTTTTATTCAACGTACAATCAGGAAATATATATTACTTGTATATACATAAACTTAATGAATAAATCTCTTTAAAATAGTTATTTTCCTAACAAGTGCGGAAAGTGGTACTTTTCCGCACGCGACTGCAGTTGGCCGAACGACACGTAGCGGAGTTCGGCCAGTAGTCGAGTGTGGGAAAAACACTTTCCGCAAGAGTTAGGAACAAAATTTTTTCTACAAGCGTTTAAAAAACTACCAAATATATTAAGTAAGTTTATTAAAATGTTAACTTTTTAACAATTTTATTATCAAATACAAAACTAATAATTAAGTATATATATTGCTTATCATTCACAATCTATATATTGAATGTACAAAAGCTGGTGGCATTGTGCAAATTAATGGCTGATGATAACAGATTTCTTGCGGTGGTGGAAGCCGCTGGTAATTCTACCCCTCCATTCTCTATAGTAACGGTCATCGGTAAACGTGACCACAAAGTATTCGGTTTGCAGGTTTTGGATAGACTAATAAAATAAGCTAAAAACACTTCTTCTTTTTAGCTACTTACATTTTTTTCTTGACACCAACTCGTAAAAATTTTGTATTCTTTTTTGTATCTGTTTGCTGATTTTTCCGGTAGCAGATCAAGATTCTTGACGGTGTCGAGAATAGATGGGGGTAGTTCTTCGTCAGATGATGCCATTTTAATCACTGAATTGTAAAAAAAATCGTAGGTAGACGCGTTGAAATATTGAAGTCTATGATGTGCTTTTTGACAATGATTGCTTTATTTGAGGTGGTTGCTATGTGTTGTTAAAATGATAACACCTTTATTAATATGAACCTATCAATGTCGCATAACAGGTATTTAAAAGCATAACTAATAATAATATAAGTCCAGTGCGGAAAAGTGGCACTTTCTAAACTAAATTGAGTGCGGAAAAGTGAACTTTTCCGCACGCAAGTAGAAAAAATATATATTCTGATTTTTTAAGAAGTATGTACACGCATATACACGCGTTTATAATAAGAATTCCTCATTTTATTATAGATTCACTCGCAAGCTCGCTTAACCATAAATGAGTTCGTCACATAAAACTTTAGGTTATGTACTTGTAACATAAATATTAATATAATATAATAAAAATAGATTTACTTACATCTTCTGATTTATTGGTTCCTAATTTTTTTCGGGGCAATCGGAGAAACTGCAAACTCTTCTTCCCTTGATTCATTTTTATTGTACACCCAATTAACTTCCCTTCTTTCTGTTTCAACAAAAATCAGTGAAGCATCATGAGTAGATAGAAAGAATTTGTCAAAAATAGCAGAATCAGGGATGGTCAGAGTAGAACCGGATGGAATATTTTTATTGTACAATTGAAGTGACAAATACAGTATAAAAATATTATATAGAATTATTGTAGAAAACACCTACATTCTGAGAAATGTAATAAGACATGCAGAATTGCAAACATTACCAATAAATTTTCTACAATTTTGATGGACTTAAATTGCCAAAAAATATATGCATAATTACCAAGGTGTCCCATTGTGTTTACTTCAAAAATATTTGATGTGGTCATTGGATTTTCTTGGCAAAGCAACAAAACGCATCCAGGATTACTATTAAGAAAAATCATTAAAAAGTTATCTTCAAGAATTGCTTCATTCTTATCAGTAAACAATATTGATGTATGGGTAGTTTTCTCTTGCTATAAAAATATAAAATGAAAGCCGCTATATGTTTTCTCTTATACACTTTATATACTTAATTTTTTTTTCATATACCACTTGACACCTTAGAAAGAACAGTTTAAAGGTCGAGACAGACATGACCGGGTGTCAGGACTGAGCGTCGGCCGAGTGACGTCCGTGCTCCTGCCCGTTTCTATAGGAACCACACATATCCGAGGCTCGTCCATGTTTCAGCCGTCCGCTGTAGTAACTCGATTTGGTGGTCTAGGTGTCTTAATTTTCGTAATAGTGAATTAGGGATTATAGCACTTGCTTTAGGGGAAGATGGAGAAAAAGCAAGAATACGTAAGTAAACAAAAATAAGAAATATGTGGATCCACAGTGCCTGGAAAACAAGACATGTACAGGGAGAGTTTCAAACACTGTTTCCTCATCTCGTGGATGATGAGACAAAGTTTTATGAGAATTTTAGGATGACGCAGTACTCCTTCTATCAACTTTTAAACAAACAATAACTAAAATTGAGAAAAAACGACTTTTTTGGAGACCATCAATTTCATCCAAAGAACGCCTGGCTGATTTCTTTTAAGGTAGGTTTCTTAAGTTTCAAAAAAGGTATACATAAAATAAGTTCTATTTTATTCTTGTAGTAGGTTAGGTATATAAATATATAATCACACTAAGGGCCGGTTTCTTCAAGCACGGATAACTTTATTCCTCAAATATTTACTGTGCCAACGATTGTTAATTCAATCGTAGCCATAGTAATTATTTTACGAATAAAGTTATTCGGACTTGAAGAAACTGGCACTAAATGATAAATATATATTTTAGTAAAAAAAAATTCTAAAATTGCTCGTCATTCATGAGTTGTGTCAGTTCAACTCCTGTGCAATTGAGGCAGTCCTACCTTTAGCTTGATTAAAAAGTATCGGGTGCAACGATTCTAGAGCTGGTGTTATACCGACCAAAAAGCATCAACCGGGTTTTTTTAGTTCCCTCTCCATGAGCGGTTTCTTAGTTTGTTTTTCAGCTTCTTTTTCTGCCAAAATGTAAGTCATCAGCTGGCTTGATGCAGATTCTTGTCGGTTTTCCACAAGCTGAACTTTTCTTTTCAATGGCAGGTTTACAAACGTGTTCTTTTTATTGGAAGTGACATGCGAAACAGCTGAAGACGCCTGGGAAGCCTGAGTGCCATCTATCACATTTTGTGATTCACTACCCTGAGTTTTAGTGATTGGTTCTTCATCTGCATTGTCTTGTTGCATAGACTATACTTCTTCAACAATAGACTGTTCCTCTTGAGCATCTATATTAGATTCTTCTTGATCTTCATTGTTTTCTTACGTGCAAGAAATATTGGAAATTGTCTCCCGTTCTGCAATGTGGGGTAGTAAGAACGTTAAGAGATTTTCATATTTATATTTATGCTGACGAACAGCAGCTTGCCCTGGAACAATTTTCCTTTTCTGCAGGATCTTCCTTAGTTGGTTAGGAACAGATGACAACTTTTGTCCATTCCTCTATTCCACCTGTAACAAATAAGGAAAAATTAATCGCATATCATTGTTCAAATTGTTTAGAATATTGCAAATATTTTACAAATTATAGAGTATTTCTCATTTTATAGGGTTCAAATAGTTTTTTGTGCTTCAGGTTCCTTGCTACAAGAGATTCCTTCAAAACTATTTCCTTCAGCTACAGATTGGGAAAATCCGCAGTCGCAGCCATCGTCCATGACACCTCTAGAGCAGTAATCGATGTTTTTTTAGACGAGGTGATGTCTGTGCCGAATGAAAAAATTGGGATGCTATAGCTGAGGAATTTTGGAAACAGTGGCAGTTTCCAAACTGCATTGAAGCTATAGATGGAAAACATATAACAATACAGGCTCAAAAAAAAAATCAGGAAGTCTATTAGAATTACAAAAAAAACATATTGCCTTGTGCTTCTTGATCTGGTTGATCCATGTTATAATTTTATTGTAATAGACGTGGGAGCGTATGGAAAAAATCTGATGAAGGTATTCTAGTAAATTCAAATCTTGGAAAGTGATTGGAAAATAATACACTTAGTAGTTACCTGGAACTGATGTTAAACTTCCAATGGTAATTGTAGGCGATGAAGCTTTTCTTCTCAAAACATATCTGATGAGACCATACCCTGGCAGGGGCTTAACGAATGACAAAGATATATTCAGCTATCGTTTGAGTCGGGCAAGAAGGATATTCCAAAATGCATTCGGTATCTTGCAACAGAAATTTCGAATATTTGCTAGAATCCATCAAGGAGATCGCGAAAACCTTACAATGGTTGTGACGTCTGTGTGTATATTGTACAACTTTATTCGAAAACTGAAGGTACAGGATGCCTGAACAGATGATTGATCAAAAGGAAACTACTGAACGATCCGAAGGACCATCATAGGTCGTGACACACTTAACAGCACCGAGAACGATCCGAGAGTCGGCCGGGTCACGGGCGTTCTACGGTGGTGGATTTATGTAACCACACTTGACCGCAAGTCGGCCGTGACGGTCCAACCTAAAGTTTTTGTTTGCCAGTGTGTCTGGAATTTTCCCAGTATGCAGTTGATATCATTGTTATATACAAAATGTTCGCTAGTTTTCGTTATAATGAAATGGCAATGATAGCACTCATGTTAGATGAAGAAGAGAGCGACAGGAAGAAAAAGAGGCGAAAGAAAAAGAAAAATGGGTACACACTAGGTCGGATCGAAAAAAACTTTTTTGAATCTGATAATGGTAAGGTTGGCAAAAGTTGCCATTCATAAAAGTAAGTTTTTTGTCAATTTTTTTTTAAATCAACCCCTTTTTTTGGAAAAAAAATCCGAGACGGCCCTATGTGTGAACTCTTGTTGAATGTTTAAAAAGTGTGTGTGTGTTGCTTTTAAACAGTGGAGAAACGGCTAACCAGGGGTCAATTTCGTATGTTTGTGTGGTTGCCGGCTGCCTCTAGAAATTAGCTTAATTAGTTAACTTAATACTAGCAGGAAGGGATTTAGAAAGAAAACACACAATTTCAAAAATAAACCTAATACAGCATCTCTATTTGCCAACTTGAAATATAAAGAATGATTGATTCAAAGCCCTGATGACCTATGCTAACCTAGCGTTACAACGAAAGAATTATCTTAGGCTAGTCCAACGTAACCAAACTGAGGCTAACCTCAAATATTAATACTTAACTAAAGAGTTACTCTTATACGACTTATGCTAACCAAAAAGACTCGACTAAAGAATAAAGAAAAGATTGCCAGAGGGGCGTGGGGGGTATGGTATGCGAAATGTAACGGTATGACATCAATATAGAGGACTGAGACAGCGCCGCGGTATCAAACTGCTAGAAACGGTACTGCTACGACGAAGCTACTTTGAGTACGGGATACACGAGTCCAATTACCAGGCACTCGTCTGACGGTCCCACAGCGGTCTAAAATAGCTCCTTCTAACATGGTCCTTGACGGGTATGGATACACGCGGCCCTGAGGTGTGAAAGATTGGCGGAAACATGCAACGATAGCGATAAGGATCGAACAATAACGGTATTAAGGATAACGACGATACAAAGGATGCGGTGCTATAGTAATAAATGAGTAATAAAGAGAGATATAGAGAGAGATAGAGATAGAGATAGAGATAGAGAGAGAGAGAG
>MU187532.1:0-28429 GCA_016904865.1 Pissodes strobi | reverse complement strand
TGTACGGCGATACAACCGTTGATGCCAAGCAAAATTCATGGGAGCAGCTCTATGCTTTTAAAATGATAGGCTCGCAGTATGTCGCTCTCCAAATTGAGAAGCGGGAGAGTATTTGCAAGAAGCTGGAAGATGCAGGAGCAATACCTTCTGAAAAGGCGGTTATATCAATGCTATTAAGCAGCTTGCCGTCGAAATTTTCAGTCTTTAGAATAGCCTGGGACTGTACGCCACAGGCGGAGCGAAAGAAAATTAATTTAATAGCAAGACTCATTAGGGAAGATAAGAGATTAACAAAATGAAGAAAAAGAACGTGTCAGAAGGAGCGTCGCGTCTTTTTCGCGTACATGTGAAGAAGATAGTGAAGTTTGGATCGCTGATTCAGGTGCTAGCATGCACATGACATACAAGCAAGAGTACTTTACGCATCTGGAAGCACCAACAGAAGAATATTTGGTCAAAGCAGCTGATGACAAAATATTAGAAGCGAGCGGGAAAGGTACAATCATAATCCAGGAAAATATACAGGGTCGGTTACAAGAACGTGAGCTTCGTAATGTGCTTTTTGTGCTTAGTTTAAAACGGAACTTGTTTTCTATCGGAACAATTAGTAATAGTGACTTTTCTTTCCACTCTTATAAGGAAAAGTGCGAAATTCACGATCGCGAGTTATATGCATAAACCAATACTATTAATACACATTCAGCATAATCGTAGAATAAGCATATTGGTATATTTTATAAACATTAATTATTACATGGAAGGTTTTCTGAATAATCATAGGCAGTCTTTAGTCACCAATGTAACAAGTAGGTTAAGAAGTACGAAATAAAACCTTTTTTAAAATATATTCTACTGGTTCAAGTATTTAACTGGCGCTGCGAACAGGATAGTGCTGCAAGTCTCTTTATCGATTGTTCGTTGAGATTTGGCGTATCTTAATACCTTGAGCACTACAACTAGAAGAATTCCGAATACTCCTAGCCGACTCCATTGATCTCTCTATTGTTAAGCATTGAGATTAATAAGAAAAAGGCACAGAAAGAAGGAAGAAACTCCATCGGGTGAAACTCAGGCAAATCTTCAATCTTCGAAGTATCGCCGCGGATCCTAAGATTTCAAGTATTCTTCTGCAAACCAGTAGACTGACATCTGTGTAACAAGTACCGTAAATTGGAACTTTTGTGCAAAAAGTTTATGTGCGTTTTTGTGATAAAACTTGCTAAAAGATGTTCGAATGGTTCTCCCTGATGTTCTTCTTAATGTAAGTAATTACTAAAATTGCCACTGTTGTTATACATGTCTGTTGATCCTAAACAAATTTTTAAAAGTGTTTTAATTTCAAATAGAAAAAGACTAGGCTTAAAGATTCAGAAGAATAAAAATTTATCACTGGCTGAAAAACTAGAAACTTATAAAAATAAATCTAGTATAAATATAAGCGAATTATTTTCAGAATTAAATCTTGCATCTTCTAGTAATGGCCAATCTAGTGATAATATTAATTTAAATTTTGATTTTAATAATACAAGTCTCTCTTCTTCCGAGGAAGAAGAAGTGTTAATTGAACCTTCTGATAGTGATAGTTTAATTAATTTAGATAAAATGGACGTCCTGCGATCTTTTGCATCCATTTTACCTACCTTTTCTGGAAATCCAGAACATTTAGAATCATTTATTTTTTCAATCGACGAATTTCATAATTTATATTATAATGGCGAAGAAATTCAGAAAAAATTTGTTTTAAGCGTTATACGCTCTAAGTTAGTCGAAACGTCTAGAGATTTTATTATGAGTAGACCAGACCTTAAAAACTGGGCCGATATTAAACTAGCTTTAAGAGAAAAATATGGAGATCCAATAGGATACCAAACTTTAATGCAACAACTAAATTATACTAATAGAAATAAAAACGAAAATCTATTAGATTTTGTACAAAGACTAAAATTATTTGTACAAAGAATAAATTCAAAAATTCAGAGTGAAAATATAGATACCAATTCGAAATTAATTTTAACAGCACAAGCTGAGAAAACCGCTGTAATCGTTCTAATGTCAAATGTGCCAGAATCTTTAAAAACGATATTACTTATACACAACCCTAGCAATTTAAATGCTGCCCTTGTACAAGTCACAAATTTTAATCTAATTGAATCCCAAATAAACTTAAAAAATCAGGTAACTCAAAAACCTATTAATCAACATCAAAAATCTATGAATTTTAATCAATCTTTTAATCAAAACGCTCAGTCGCATTTTAACCAAAATGCTCAACAATTTCAACAGCAAAACAATTTTAAACAACCTTTTCCTTCTCACCCAATTCCCGTGCAACCTAGACCCGTAAGAACATTTTCCCACGAACGCACAAGTTTTTGGAAAGCCCAAAAATGTGTTTGCTCCCCAGAGGAACCTTAATCAAAGACTTTGGCCAAAACCTACCCCGATGTCCGTCCAGTCCGCCGGACCTTCTCGAATAAATCAACTAGCCCAAAATAGGCCTTATTATAATGATTTTCAACCTAGCGGTCCTAGGCATTTTGCATCCCAAGAACTAACAAACTTACAAACAAACCACGAACACTCAGAGGACCAAAACTACGAAGAGTATTGCGACGATTATTATGATAATCAAGACATGCCCAATGTGCAAGAAGAAAATATTCTCCTTAGCCCCCATCAGGAGGACTTTAATACAGAAAATCAAAATTTTCACGAACTAGCCTCTACCGACCAATTAACTTAAACAATATAGCTCAAAAAATCGAATTGCCTTATTTCTTTTTACCAGAAATGCAAATTTCCGTTTTAATTGACTCAGGAGCCTTCGAATCAATTATTAACCCAAATATAGCCAAATTATACCCTGATTTACTATTTTACGAGCCTTTTGAAGTAACAGCGTGCAAAAGGACCTATCGTGAAAACACCAATATTAAAATTCCTCTTTTGCAAGAAATAGGAATTAATTTACCCTTAAAAATGCGTGTTCTTAATTGGCACCATGATTTTGATGCTCTTTTAGGAACAAAAGATCTTAAAAACCTAAATGCTATTTTAGATTATCAAAATAGGTGCTTGACACGTCAACAAAATAAAAAACTAAAATTTTCACTCGCTTACAATAAACCTCTCTCTAAACCTGTTGAAAATTTAAATAGTAACGCACTAATAATTCCAGTAAATCTCGAAAGCGGAGACGCTATATTACCTTCGTTTCAAATAAATAACCAAGTAGTAATTCCTGATAGTTTAATCACAGTTAAGAATGGATTTTGTAAAATTCCTAATCCACTTCCCAGACATAACATAAAATTCGATCACAGAATGAGAGTTATTCCCAAAGAACACTTTGAGATAACTAACCCACCGACAGATAACACCTCGTTTCAAGTTTCTAAACAATTACGTTTAAATCACTTAAATGATTTGGAAAAAAGTAAAATAATACCTCTATGCCACGAGTTCAAGGATATTATGTATTATGAAAACTGCGATCTAACTTTTACTAGCCAAACGAAACACTATATACGAACTACAAACGATCGTCCCATATATGCTAAATCCTTTCGCCACCCTCCTGCTATGCTGCCCGAAATTCAAAATCAAATTCAAAAACTTCTAGACAATAAAATCGTCCGACCCTCTATATCCCCTTATTCTGCCCCGGTTTGGATTGTCCCAAAGAAGGCCGACGCTTCTGGCAAGCAAAAATTCAGACTTGTCATCGACTAGAGAAAACTCAATGAAGCCACTATCGAGAATAAGTACCCACTGCCAAGAATAGAAGAAATTCTAGATAACCTTGGAAAATGTACATACTTTACCACCCTTGACCTAGCCCAGGGTTTCCATCAAATTGAGATGAGCACTGATTCCATAGAAAAGACGGCATTTACCGTTAATAACGGGCATTTTGAGTATTTAAGAATGCCCTTCGGTTTGAAAAATGCCCCCGCCACATTCCAGAGAATGATGGACGAGATTCTAAGAGAATATCTGTACAAATTCTGCTTTGTTTATATGGACGACGTGGTCATCTTTTCGAAGTCCCTTCCTGAACATATTGACCATATTAAAAAGATCTTTAAAAAATTCCGAGAAGTTAACCTTAAAGTGCAATTGGATAAATCAGAGTTCTTATCCAAAGAAGTAGCCTTTCTTGGTCATATAATCACCCCTGAAGGCATAAAGCTAAATCCTTGCAAAATAGAAGCCATCAAAAGATATCCATTGCCCAGATCCACCAAAGAAATTAAATCATTTTTAGGCCTCATCGGGTACTATCGAAGGTTTATAAAAAACTTCGCTAAAACAACTTTCCCAATAACGAAATGTCTGAGAAAAGGTCACGAAAAACATATTGGCAACCAGGAATATCAAGAAGCCTTCTTAAAGTGCAAAGAATTAATTACCAACTCCCCTGTCCTCCAATATCCAGATTTCGCTAAACCTTTTAAATTGACTACCGATGCCTCAAACATAGCCCTTGGCAGTGTACTTTCTCAAAACGAGCATCCCATTGCGTATTATTCCAGAACCTTAAATTCTGCCGAACGAAACTATTCGACCATAGAAAAGGAGCTTTTGGCAATAATAGAATCTACAAAACACTTCCGACCCTATTTATACGGCCAAAAATTTGTGATAGAAACAGATCACAACCTCCTTGTCTGGTTATCCAAAATAAAGGAACCTAATTCACGGCTTATTCGTTGGAAGTTAAAATTGGAGGAATTCAATTTTGAAATAAAATATAAAAAAGGAAAGGAAAATGCAGTTGCCCATGCGCTTTCACGTATCGACATAAATGTCTTAGAAAAAAGCGACTCAATAGCTCCCAAC
Organism: Pissodes strobi; assembly: GCA_016904865.1. Taxonomy (NCBI): domain Eukaryota; kingdom Metazoa; phylum Arthropoda; class Insecta; order Coleoptera; family Curculionidae; genus Pissodes; species Pissodes strobi. Next base: position 23,587 of record MU187532.1, on the reverse strand, counting down.
GCTGATAACACTGTAGCCAACCTCGTCGGATTTGATCTTGCCGACTTTGCCCTTAACGAACGATCTAACGACGTCATAGCCGAAAACATCGACCTACCTGAACCCAGAGAGAACGACATAGATTCGAATGCCACAGTACATTCCAACAACGACACTGAAGGCAAGTACCTTCCCATTTCCGAACTACCCGTAAACTATGCATCCACGCGGTTAATTATAGACTTTGGAAATAAATTCCTGCATAAATACACGAAACCATTTAAAAAGAATCATAATCTTGTTCGAATTGAAAGAGATAAACTCCCAGATCATTTCAGTAAAATCTTAAAGGAAATAATTAGACCTGACATACTTTTTGTTTTATACATCCCCAATTCTGATTTGAAACAAGAATTTCAAAAATATATTGCCGAAAATCTGAATTCTTCCGCAAAACTTCAAATATCGAATATTTATTTAACAGATATTGAAAACCAAGAACAACAAAAAGATATTATCTCCGAATATCATCAGAAGAATCATAACGGCATAACGGAAACATATAACCAACTAAAACGAAAATATTATTGGCCTCAAATGCGCGAGACAATAACCACTCTAATTAATACTTGCGAGATCTGCTTACAAAACGAGTATGAAAGACACCCGTATAAAATAAATTATGAAGGCCCATTGCTAGCGGAAAAACCATTTAATACCCTACACCTTGATATATTCCAATTTTCAAATTGTCAGTTTTTAACTATTGTAGATTCTTTCTCTAAATACGCGCAAGCTTACTACGTTTCTGACAGAAATGCAACCACAATAGTTAACAAATTAAGGCATTACTTTTCCCACCATAATACCCCCAAGAAGATTGTCGTAGACCAAGGATCCGAATTTAAAAACCGCTTATTCCAAGAATTTTGTCAACTCTTTTATATAGAATTACACTACACCACGCCTGGTAATTCAACATCTAATAGTATAGTAGAAAGATTACATTCTACGCTTTTAGAAAAGTTGAAAACTCAAAAAATGAGAAATCCTGAAGAAACTCCCCAGAACCTAATGATTTCAGCCGTGTTAGTATATAATCAAAGCATTCATTCCACGACAGGTTTTTCACCCTTCTCTTTATTATACGGACCCTATTTTAATGAACCAAACATAAACAATGACTTGACCATATATGAACAATACAATGAGAAACGAAAAAACGAACTAATCCCGTTTCACAAAAAAGTATTTGAAGAAACTCACAAAAATCAAGCTAAAAATACCCAAAAACAAAATGAAAACGCTAGTTCTATTCCCGAATTAAAAGAAGGACAAACCATCTATAGGAAAAACCCCTATAGAAACAAAATGAACCCCTCTTTTATTCCCACCAAAATAAAGACTCTCAACAAAAACACTTACACCGGACTTTCTAAGAAAAAACAAGTTACCGATCATTTTAGAAAAATTAAGAGATTAAGGAAAAATCCTTTATCTTTTCAGCCTAAACCAAACCCTCAGGATCAACCCTCTACAAGTAGATCCCCTACCGAATAATGGATACTATGCCGAAAAATTAGCACCCGCAATGGTCTTAAATCATTATCATCATACACATGTATATTTTAATCTTACTAGTATTAAGTTCTCTTTAGCCGACCTAACTTCTAATATGTATATATTTAATCGTTTTTCAAATAAGTATAATAACACAATACAATCGCTTCTCCTGCAGGCACGTAAGGAATTAAATAACACATATGATTCATATGTAAAATTAAGTTCATTTAACTCATTACCTCGTAGGAAACGCGAATTAATAAACTTTCTTGGAAGTTACATAAAGTTCATTACAGGTAACTTAGACAATGACGACTTAGAGAATATAAACCAACACATGCAAATTTTGAAGAATAATCAAATTAATTCTATGCATAAGATCAATGAACTAAGTTCATTCGTCGGACAGGTAACTGCTCGATTTCAAGAAAATGTAAACATTATAAATGAAAATTCAAAGAAACTTAAAGCCAATGTAGACATTTTAAACGACACTATTATGCTTCTAGCGGAAATGCAAAATCAGCTCTCGCAAATAAGAAATATACACTCTTATTTAGAAACACTTTTGCGGACTCTAACATTTGCTCATTTAGAAAGCCTAGATCTTGAGATTTTAAACACACAGGAAATAAAAGAAATTTGGAAATATTTGGAACATCAATATCCAAAAAATTTATTATGGCCTATAAAGCACATAACAGAACTCACGTTAATTTGTAAAACCGGACTAATTTTATCGGATGACATGGCAATTCTAGTAATTAAGATCCCCATTTTTGAAGCAAAACCATGTAATTTACAAATGATATATCCCATTCCTACATCTAATAATACGATATTAATTAGCCCTAGCAAGTACTATTGCAATAATTTATGGTATACAAAGTGTTCAGAAATTAATACGAAATGGATATGTATTAATCTTATAATTAATGGCTGTAACTTATTGACAGATTGTACTATTGCAAGAATAAGTAACAATTATCAGGTTCATACATTAACCTATCATAAGGCCCTTTTATTTTGCACAAAAAAACCCTGAAACTATTTTTGAAAATTGTTTTCAGTTTATTAAACATAATTTAACAGGATGTTCATATATTCGGAGCCAATGTGATATAATTATTAATCAATATAAATATACTTTACAATCAAATGGTATAAGCATTAAAAGCACTGAAGTTCAGAAATCTGCATTAGACTCAAATCTTTCTCTGAATTTGCAACTTAAGCACTTAGAATATCCTGAAAAAATCCAGGAAGACCTTAGGGAACCCGTAGTATTTAAGGACTTTGTTTCAGAAAAAACTCATGTAATTAGTACCTTTTCATTATCCCTTATATCTGTATTAATTTTTATGCTAGTTATATATTTGTGGCAAAAGAGACATAAATCGATTCCTCTGAAGACTCTACAGGACATCATCAACGAGGACGTTGAAGAATCTTAAGGGAGGAAGAGTTATATGCATAAACCAATACTATTAATACACATTCAGCATAATCGTAGAATAAGCATATTGGTATATTTTATAAACATTAATTATTACATGGAAGGTTTTCTGAATAATCATAGGCAGTCTTTAGTCACCAATGTAACAAGTAGGTTAAGAAGTACGAAATAAAACCTTTTTTAAAATATATTCTACTGGTTCAAGTATTTAACTCGCGACGGTAAGCTATCGTCAGTCGGGGTTCGACACAAAAACTTGTACCGTATGCTTTTTGAAGTTAAAATTCCTGTTCAGTGTAATGTAGCTCAAGCAAAGGGAGCTTCACAAAAATTAAAGCTTTGGCACGAGAGAATGACACACGTAAATATTCGAGCGGTGAAAAATACGTGTAAACAATTTGAAGTTGGTGAGCCTGAGCTGCAAGCTGAAAAAGAATTTTTTTTGCGAAGCGTGTGTGACGGGCAAACAGTCACGTAAGCATCATGCAAGTGTAAAAAGTGGGACTAATTATAAGCCAGGGGAAAAGATTCATACTGACGTTTGCGGTCCGGTCAATATTGAATCCCCTCGAGGTTCCAAGTACTTTTTATTATTTAAGGACGAGTGTACAAGCTTCAGAAATGTTTATTTTCTGCGGCATAAGTTCGAAGTTTTTAAAAAGTTTCGCGAGTTTAACGCGTTTGTGTTGACACAGCTTAACACGAAGGTAAAAGTGTTAAAATCAGATAATAGTACAGAATATACATCTCGCGATTTCGATAAATACCTGCGTGAAAATGGTATTGTGCACGAGTTTTCATCGCCGTATATCCACGAACAAAATGGTCGCGCAGAACGTGAAATACGAACTCTAGTTGAAAATGCAAGATCGATACTTTTTGCTAAAAGTGTCAACAGCGAACTCTGGCCCGAAGCGATTAACACAGTGTGCTACGTATTAAACCGCGTAATCTTGCAACCTGGTGGAATGCATACGTGAACATACCTAAGGAAAAACGTACAAAGTTCGAGCGGAAAAGCAAGAAAGTACTTTTTGTGGGGTATGACGGCGAGTCCAATAACTACAGGTTTTGGGATTACGAGAAAAGGAAAATCTACATCAGCAGCGATGTGGATTTTAACGAACAACACTCAGTTAAGCACAAAAACAGTCAATTTGCAATTGACTTAGACTTTAAAATCCCCGAAGAATCCGCGTATGATGAAGCTGAAGCTACAGCTCATGGCCAGCTTTAAATTTCTCAGCAAGAAATGACGGACGAAGCTGCAGCTCCCGAACAGGCCCAAATTCCTTAGCAGGAAGTGAGGAACGACAGAAGAGTCCTACGTGATCGTAACCTAGTGCACGCCCCTGATCGTTATGGCATACCGGTTGCATTCTTTGCACACGCTATACCCACAAATTACAGCCAAGCTGCAATAAGTCGAGAAGCAGCAAAGTGGAAAAAGGCTATGAACGAAGAAATAGAGGCTCTTAACGACAATAAAACGTGGACCTTGTCTAAACTGCCACGAGGTAAACGTTTGATTGGGTGCAGATGGGTATTTGCTGTTAAAACTGATCCCACAGGAAATGTCGAGAGATACAAAGTCAGGCTTGTTGCGAAAGGATTCTCTCAGCGTGAACGAATAGACTATTTAGAAACATATGCACCGGTCGTAAGATACGAGTCGATAAGACTGCTATTAGCAATCGTCGCCACTAGGGATCATGAAATGAAGAAATTCGACGTAAAGACGGCCTTTCTGTATGGCGTACTACAGGAAGAAATCTACGTAGAGCAGCCGGAGGGATACGTCGACCCAAATAATGCAGATTCTGTTTGCAGGCTATACAAAAGTCTCTATGGATTGAAGCAGTCTCCACGGCGTTGGAACGAGAAATTCGTCGGTTTCCTAAAGACTTTTAGTTTTGTGCCTTGTGAAAGTGATAAGTGCGTGCTCATAGGGCGTGTAAAATGGTTCACCGTGTATTTAGCACTCTATGTCGACGATGGACTAATTATATGCGAAAATGTGAGTGCGATAGATGACGTTTTAAATGTTTTAAAATTTAAATTTAAAATAACTGTAGATAGCGTATGCCATTTTGTAGGTCTAGAAATTGTACGTAATCGTAAGCAACGATTGTTAACCATTAATCAGGCCGGATATATAAGAAAATTAGTTGATAAATTTGCAATGCAAGACGCAAAATTTTCGAGTATACCAGCTGAGCCAGGCTCTTATTTGCGTAAATATCCTGAAAATGTTCAAAGTAATAAAAATGTTCCTTATCGAGAATATTCGCCGCGCGAGTATCTCGCCCAGATATTGAATATGCAGTTAATTATGCAAGCCAATTTTTAGATTGCTACGCACAAGAACACTGTCAATTTGTAAAGAAAATTTTGCGTTACTTGAAAGGCACAGTTGATTTTGGTATCACATTCGGCAACAGTGGGAGTTTAGACTCATTGCAGGGGTTTACTGACGCTGATTATGCAGGGTGTTTAGACACGAAAAAAAATTAGAAGCGGTTTTGTTTTTGTTTTAAACGGTGCACCAATTTCTGGGTCTAGTCAGCGCCAATGTGTCGTATCACTATCAACTGCTGAATCAGAATACATTGCTTTAGCACATGGTGTAAAAGAAGCTGTTTGGTTGCGCCAGTTTTTATGGATTTTAAAGAGGTTATCATGTTTGTGGACAACCAGGCAGTTATTAAGTTAGCAAGCAACTCAGTGCATCATAAACGGTCTAAGCATATAGATGTAAGATTCCATTTTATAAGGGATATCGTAAATAGGAGGCAAGTTGAATTAAGGTATATACCTACCGCAAATCAGTTGGCAGATATTTTTACAAAGCCTTTAGCTAAAAAGTAATTTACTTATTTACGATCGCAATTCAATATTTTAGACCCTTCAAAATAAGTGGGAGTGTTAAGATTTGCCATTATTTTGTGAATGTCATAAATATATTTCGAATGGGTTCTTCTAAGATCTGCAGCGCCCTAATACACATCTGTTTTGCACTAGACCCTTAACCTTAACCGTTATGGGTACAGTTATTTGTCTCGCTTGGTTAAATTGATTTATAGATAGTCGATATATAGCAATATAAGTAACTCCGTATTGTAGGAGGTAATTTTAGGGTCCTTTAGTTTTGTCTAAGCATCGCAACGAAGCAGTTTGTCGCTTCGTATTTTTTCTATGTTTTTCATTTTTACTTTTAAATAAAGATATACATTTTGGTTCAATCTCAATTGAAGCTTTTTATTTTCTGCTAATAAAACTTCAATACAATGGTTAATACCAACGACCAGGAATGTGGCTTCAGGTATTTTGCACTATACACACTACCAAGCACACTTTTCACCGGTTTTCTAAGATCCACTAAGACTGGGCCAATTATAACTTTTACAGGAACAAATTTATTTTTAAAAACAATTTATTTCGCTAAATTACACTAAATGCCAATAAAATGACAAAATGACTTCTTATTTACACAAGAGTAAAAGTAGGTGTCCTAAATAATCTAAGGGCCGCTTTTATAAGCTCAGGGTTAAAGTAAACAAATGATAAGTAAGCCTGGTTTTTTAAATCCAGCATAGTTTTATTGGCAGTCTATTTTTTTATGGCAGTGGCACACACACTAAAGGGAGATCCTATGGCGCTCGACGAGCGGTGTGTGTGCGAAGATGTTGATTGACACGGTTCTTGAATATTTGTAGGTTGTAATTAGTGGGAAACAGATATGCTGGAAGTGAGTTCCACAGTGATGGAGTGCGCCAGACAAAGGAGTTCTGGTAAAGCGATGTTCTAGGTGTTTCTAGTTGTACGACGAACTGGTGCGCTCCTGCCGTCTGTCGGGACTGTCTGACAGGAATTGCCAGGGGCGGGATTATGCGGGCCAAATCCTGGGAACATCTGCCGTGAAAGTATCTGTAAAATAGAGACATCTCGGCCACATGTCTGCGATGTTCCAGACTATCCAGATTCCGGGTCATCTCCGGATCGCCGACGAAACGCACAGCCCTCTTCTGAATGGAATCCAGCAGCTTTAGGGTATGCTTTGGTGCGGCACCCCAGATATGTGAGCAATATTCTAAGCACGGTCTTATTTGCGCTTTGTACAGCAAGAGCAACTGCTGCGGTGTATAGAGTTTTTTGTTGCGAAATAGCGCACCAAGCTTCTGGGAGGCTGATTTTGCGATGTTAGCAACATGGTCATGCCATGACATATTGCTGTTGACCGAGACACCCAGCAGCCCGATTGACGAGGATGAAGGAATGGTCGATCCTGCCATAGTGATGTCAGGGCCCGCTGTATTGGCCCTCCTAGTAAACGTTGCTGCTTGGGTCTTTGCTGCATTGAACTGGACCAAAAATCTGCTCCTGTCTGCGGTGATGAGTCTCAGTCGCTGGTAAGGGTTTTTCTGATCTAAAGTGGGCGACAAGGGTATTGTTATCTGCAAAACTATAAACAGGATTATTCGTTTCAATCAGCAGGTCATTAATATAGATGAGGAACAGAGTTGGTGAAAGTATTGCGCCCTGGGGCACGCCCGCGTTGATGGTGAATGTGTCCGAGATGTGTCCATCGACTGCAACGTGTAGGGATCGGTTCTTAAGGAAACTGGCCAGCCAGCTGCAGAGGGAGGCGGGCAGTTCCAAGGACGGCAGTTTGTTGAGCAGTCCGTCATGCCAAAAAACTCTGTCGAATGCCTTTGAAATATCCAACGCAATCGTTCGAGACTCTCCGTAGTTTTCAATTGCCCTACTCCATATATGAGTGACATAGGCCAATATATCTCCTGTCGATCTCTCTTTGCGAAAGCCGTATTGATTATCGCTGATTATTCTGTTGCTCTCGAGGTACTTGAGTAGTTGCTGGTGGACTACACATTCCATGACTTTGGAGATTATTGGAAGCAAGGCAATTGGGCGATAGTTTGAGGGCGTGGGGCCTTTTTGGAAGAGGTTGCACTCGAGGTTGCACTCGAGCACTCGAGCGACTTTCAAAGAGGAAGGGTAAATCCCTTTTCTGTAAGAAAGAGAAAAAACCTAGCATCCAGATAATAATTAACAAGTATAAGTTAAGGTCTTTAAACCAAGTTTCTCCTTTTTTGGAGATATAATTTAATTAACAATGTAAGTCGCAGCCGAATTCTATCGAGATCAAGCGAAGGCACCCTACGTCGCGTCGCGGGAGATTTGAAATTAATTTTACGAAGTGACTATTCGCACCAAACACGGGTGACCCGTGCAAAAAAAACTAACTATACAAACTAACGCGTTGGGTGGGACGAGTTAGTTTAGTTGTTATTATTATGTTGATTTTACTAATAATGTATCAGTTAATTAAAAACGCATTATAATCCAAATTTAAATATAAGATGTCGGTATTAGGTTTTTAGACTTATAACCCAAACTAACCCTAATAAGGAAAATATAATTTGGGAAACCTCAGCAAATTGTTTTATTTAGTATAAAAAATAGTGCCCAAAATAAATCCTTTAATCCTAGAACAAAATAAAAATGATATTAATTGCATCACATTATTGCCTATCTTTAGGGTACAAAACAATGAGTAAAAAATAGGATTAACAATTTCTATTTTGCCAGTACTTTCATGTTCAAATAAATATCCTTTGAGATAATTACTAAGGCTCAAATTGTTGTAATTGTAATATGAGTAATTATCTGGATGATAATTTTATTTTAACGCGAAATTACTGGCCCTTGATAATATAAAGCAAAGGTTAACGTTTTTGTTTAGGAAAATATTGTTGCGTCTCCATTTTTCTTTTGGTCGATATATGTCCTTTATTTGCAAAATTATCTTCTTACGTTCTAACACTTTCATAATTTTTTCAAAATATTTTAGATTGTCTATCCATTTATGTAATTCTTATTTTTTTTTAATGCTTAAAATGTTGCTTAAATCAGACTCTGCTTGACTCCCTTCTTGCTCTATGACTTTAGGATGGTTCATATAGATGCAAATCACGAATTGCGAATGCGAATTTCGTAAAAAAATCGTCTTTTTTCACATCTTTCATATAGACACGAATTTCGCAAATCATTCTAGAGATATTTTATTTATTTTTGGTGGCAGAGCTGAGAGTGTTGGCAATCCTGAGTATTTGACATTATATTATAATCTAAAAAAAATATGTTTGTTTTGTTTCCCCTGTCGATTTAAATTTAGGCCGTAAAACTGAAGAGTAGTAGTAGTACGTTTGTTTTGTTTATTTTGAATATTTTGTCGGTTATTGTGTTGTGTTTGCCTTTTTGCTTTTGCTGAAGTTACATAAAAAATTTTATGATGGATCAAGAACAAGAAGAAAATTTATTTCTTTGGCACAATCGATCTATTTCATTAAAATCCGTTAAGTTTGGTGCTTTTTCAATGTTATTTTTAAATCCTTAGAATTTCCCAAGTGATTTTAGTCCATAGATAATACATTTTGAAATAAACTGGACTTTCCTTCTTCACAATGCAGCTGCTATTTTTGGAAACAGTGGAATTTATTTTGAACAACAAAGTTAGACGCCAAAAATGACAGTACATAAAGATACTGCTTGGCTGCCATAGCAACGCACTACTTGTTTTGTTTGGTCCATGGATAACCTGATTTTTATTTGAGTGTACGGAAGTTTAATTATATCATAAATATTGTAATTAGCGAAAAAAAGAAAATGTAGTTCCAAGCGTAGGTGTATCTCGGAAATATTCACAACAATTAATAAGCATTAGCAATCAATATCCAGATAAGTAAAATTTAAATGGTCGAACAATAATTAATAACAGTGGATCACTACAAAATAAATCCGTACAGAATATTTTTTAGTGCTATCGGCTTCAATTTCAGGCAACCACTAAGTGTTTTCTTCCTAAAAATAACCGGGCTAATGATATCGTTAAAAACAATAATAGATACCGCTTATTCAGACACATTGGCGAATTTTAAAGTCTTATTTCTTCGAATGGAAATAATGCGATCTTCTCGACTCAGCACGGCTCCAGTTAATAAACTAATTAAGACAGCATAATATATACAATATACATACAAAAAAAAAATCAAAGAGCCACTGAAACGCGATTGCAAAAAATGTGAGATACGACTCACAGCCAAAATATCAAATGTCATAATATTAAATACGACATTTCAACATTTATGTTTTATTCCATTAGTAATTTATTAATTAATTAATAAACTAATTAAGACGGCATAATATATACAATATACATACTAAAAAAATCAAAGAGCCATTAGGACGCTATTGCAAAAAATGTGAGATACGACTTATAGCCAAAATATCAAATGTCATAATATTAAATACGACATTTCAACATTTATGTTTTATTCCATTAGCAATTTATTATTACCAATAATCTTACCAGCATACAAAGTAAGCAGTTTTAGTCATCTACTCAGCAACCTAACTCAATTTTGAAAAATAAATGAGATACGACGAATAGCCAAAACAACGATGATATGTGTGTGTGCCTGTGTGTGAGTGTGTGTTTGCGCGCGCGCTTAATTAAATTTAGTTTTTGTTTTAGGGAAATGTGTAATTAAGAGATGGACACAAATGAGAGACGCTTGGGTAAAAAGTCTGAATGCACATAAAACGTCTAAGAAATCTGGCTCTGCTTCTATTCCAGTTAAACCTTACATATATCATAAGGAACTAAACTTTTTAAAGAAAATTGTTGACCCAAGAGATACTCATGATACCATATCTACTACCAGGGATGAAAATAAAGTGGGAAACACGGTAGTTAGACTATGACAGTTGAGCGACAATTTCGACCATTTTTACATGTAAATTAGTGATGGGCATAACCGAATTATTTTGATAAACGAATTATTTGTATTCAAATAATATTAATAACCGAATGATTAGTTGAATAATCATTCGAATAAATTCAGGTTAGCGATCGCAGCCGGTTAAGTAGGAGGTTCAGCGTGTAACGGGCTCCGATTAACTATACGCATTTATTTTTTTTTTCTGGACGAAATGGCGAAGGACCAAAATAAAAATTTACGTATGTGGTACCATAGTCGACTAAAATTGATCTATTTCTGGAGGGAAAATAATCAAACATCATATTATTTATTAAAATAGACTACAAAAATTAGATAATCACCACAATGGGACTAGTATTGGAAAAGCATGGAACCCAATCCATTTAAACTAGGTATTCTAAAGCAAATAGTTCATATTTATGTCTTGATCTATCAAAGGCACATGCTTTCTTTTGAACGAATTAACTTTACACACACGATATATTGTTGCAGCTGGAACCACAAAGCTTCGTTGTATATTGGTATTTTCCCTTTGGTTTTGTCCTATTATGCTGTCTTTCTAAATGGAGAAAGAAACCCTTCTTCTAATCAGTTGGCTTGTTTTCATTATTTCAGTTCGATAATACACCTTGATGGCCATCCACTGTATTCGGCCTTGTTAATTATGGTTTTTAATTGCTGATTCGAAGTATTTTGGAATCAAGAATATATTTTCGCCTTTCTTGGAGGGTTGTGTCTAAAATAAAACAACAGTGATAGATTGTTTACAGATTAGCCGAGTAATTGGAGTTTGGACTATAAGCATGCCGAGTTGTATTTTAAGGTTATTTAGGGATATCTAACACTGTAATTATAACTTACTTTTTGTACACTTGATGGTCATTCTGTGGTAATTTTCTTATTGATTTATATTTGATAATATATTGTTTTGCTTAGGTGATTAGGGAATATTTTCATTTTGGAAATGAAACATTGACGTTTGTTAGAAGTATGTCATGTCACTCCGGTTTTAAACCATAGACTACACGACCGGTGGAATGCGCATCGGATCCCTCCGTCGATATCGATTCGAGAACCACTCTAATTCGCGTTGCATTTATTGTAGGATTTAGCTATCATACGCTTGAATTTGCTGATTATATTGGATGGTATCAATGTTTAGCCCTCTACGCTTGCATATTGACGCGGTATTACACGGACTCTCCATTATTAAAGTTCGATAATATTTCAGCTCGGAGTAAATTCTACTCACGCAAGGGAAATTGTTCTATGTTTCATATAGTCTGTGGAGGATAATTTTGGCGGTATAAGTGACAGCTTTCTGGACAAGCGCGTGGTCTTCACGGTCGACACGGTTGCCAAGTTAATGCCTTGTTTGGCATAATGCTATTAGTGGCGCGTGTTGATTGTAATTTTTGACTGCCGCATAACGCGTGGGTTATATATTCCCACCAAGCATATAAAAGTAGATTCTAACTGATTTAAATCATTTCGAGAATGAGTCGCTTTAGCGCTTGTTTTGGCGAATCCGGTAGTATGACATCATAACTTTCTAGTACTTTGTCACAAATAGGGACGCTTCTGGCAACATAGTATGTTGAGCCGGCGCGATGTTAATTCTGCTAGCCTCGTCATTTCGGAGCAAGCCAATTTAGTCTTTATGTGATCTTGAAGGAACCAGTAGGTTTCAGTGCCGAGCTCTCGAAATTGGGAATTTTCGTTGAGATACTGATATTTAGTGTGAAATATACAGTGCCCTAGTTAGGGGATCATTCAACGAAGCCCTTGAGCAGGATTGTGGTCGTCGATGGTTTCTCGTCTGATGGATGATTGTAGATGAAGGAAGATTTGTAGATTCGACCACCTGCACCCACGTTTGGGGATTTGATTTTCGAGAGCTGCCACACACTTGAACCCCGTTTAACATCTAAAGGGGTTTTCTGTTTCAATTCTTGGATTTTCAATTCTTGGATTTTCAATTCTTGGATTTTCCTGTTTTCTGTTTCTGTTTTTCCGGCTTTTTGGAATTTTATTTTTGGATTATTGGTTCCATCCGGAGTAACCGTCAATTGACTGCGTGTCTCGCTGTCTGATTCAAGCCTCAACGCATACGGAGTGTGTCTTCTCGACCTTGACGCTCCAGTGATCCGACGAACACCTGGATCCTGGATGAACTCACTGTTGGCTTGATATCGTATCAGATAAGTCTTAATTTAGGATATTATATAGTGTATTTTGGGACATTTATTTTATTTCATTTTATTATTGTGTTTATTTGATTGGTGATTTAGGACTACTTAACTTAAAGTTTCGGGTAAATTTGCTTAATGAAAGTATTAATGGCTTGACTTGATTTAAAATATAGCTACCTTCAAGTTATTTGGGAGTAACGAATTATTCTCAATAGTTAACATAGGTATACCGGATTATCCAGCTAATCCGGATAGTTTTGGCGTGTTATTAATTCATTTCAGCGTAGTCTTGTTCGCGTGTTTTACTTCTTTTCAGCGTCGTGTAATATAAATATTTTTGGAACTGTTCGCATATAAGCATAGCGTATCGACGCGTAATCATATAGATTTACCTCTGGTACGGTTACTATTTAATAGGTGAATATTTCACTTATATGAATCTAGTACATTTGAAATAGCACGTTAACTTCTTGCTTTTTGATTAGAGTTATTTAGAGTGTCGAAGTAGAAGAAGTTATCATATTTTTGTACCGTATAGGTTTTAGCACCAATCAAGGGCATGTAAACGACACGTGATCACGTCTTCGTATTTATAGGGCGCCGTAGTTATAACATAAAGTACTATTTAACATTAAACCGTTACTTTTAATATTCCATCTTTAGCAAATATTTATATATTAATTGTCATAGCTACATATACAAGAAATTCTTCTTGTAGCAATTATTTTTCTTATTTAATTCAAAAGTATAGTCACCAATACGGAATATACACTTGTTATTTTTGTTTAATTGGGGTGATATTTCTTTTTGTTTCCCCTTCCAAGTTTTTCAATAGGTTACAGCAGGGAGGAGAGCAATTCGTGGTTATTGGTCGAATCTCACTGAAGATCCAGCATCAGGGCATGGCGATAAGTTAACCGCGTGGCGCTCAGGCATTATAACTCACCACGACCCTTCTCCACTGTCTAAAAGCTGGGGGCCGCCATTGTTCCTGCACTAAAGGCTGTACCACCGATTGTGAACTTGGAGATTATTGTGAAGTTGGAGATTTTTGTAAACTTGTATATTTATGTAAATTAGGTTTGTATTTGTTTGGGAACTGAGCATTACAAGCGTCATCGGCATCGTATTCGTAACTCGTAACTGCTGTAATTGTATTGTCTTATTCAGTATGGCTTAATAAATAACCATAGAATACGAGTAAATATTTGATTACGCAATATTATTGTACAAAATAAAATAAACAGCATTTTACGTTTTTAAATAAAAAATATTTAACTCCAAAATATGATTTTTGGCAGTGTTGATTACATGTAATGAAAATAATTATTAAAAATCTATTTTGCAATAAAAGTATTTCTCTCTGGCTATGTATTTATAGTACTATAATAATATTAATAATTAATAGTACATATTATATTGCTAAGGTTATATTACGACTGATGTATTGCTCTATTGCTCCTACATTCTAAATTCCAATATATAACCTAAAAACAAAACAAACATTAGGTGATAATTGGTGTTATGTATTGGAAAGCAGGCCGTATCCATTACGAAGAAATGTATGAAAGAAATAAGAAATATGTGGGGCTGCTTGCTAATCGCAATAAAAAATATCGACCGGCCGGATCAAAAGTGACCGTTTTTTATTTTGATTCTTTGAAGATGTCAACAAATTATTGTATTTGCACTTTTTAGGCGTTCAGGCGCCGAAAATTGTATATATTTTTTTAAGTTAGGTACGCAATAAAAGTAAGTTATGTAATCTTAACTTAATATTCGCTAGTTTTCAACCCCCCAAGTTCGGCTTCCACATTCCACATCTTACCGGTACATTTTGAAATTTTAAAACTCATCTTTTATTCGAGCTAAAACATCGAAACTTGCTTCATAACTCATAACTAAATTAAAGCCGCTCCTTGCTCGATGATCATTCGACGGATCGACGCGACAGCGACAGCAATGCTTGTTCCTTCGTAGTTCGTGTTCGTATTTGAATTCGTACGTAGGTATCAGGTTCAGGTTATTTTTCATTCGAATACTTGTTTAATGAAAACCGAATAATACAGGTTATTTTAATAACCGGATAGCAGGTTATTTTTCATTCGAATAAGCCCATCGCTAATGTAAATATCCATAAGAGAATCTAAGGTCCATCGTGCATTTCAAGGTCGGTGACGCCGGGAGTCGCCACCTTGAGCTATGCTATATTTAAGGGCGTGGCACCTCACACATGCGCACGGCAAGCTGTCAACTGTCATCCTTCAGCGGTGAACTGTCATTCGTCATCGATGCGAGAGTTAGTTTGGAGTTGGATCACGTAAACGACCCCAGGATATCCCGTAGTTAATTTGAATTTTGAGTGAGTGGTAAGAAATTCTTTTATTAGTTCTAATATAATAATAATAAGATTGATTTTAATTTTTGTGCAATGGTGAGAATAAAAGTTGATATATCTGCCTGAGGTAGTTGGTTTGATATACCAATCCAGTATAATTTGATTTTCATTGTTTCTTATTAATTTAGTGTCAAGAAAAGATACGCTTTTATTATATTCTTCTTCTACGGTGAATTGAATGTGTTTATTATAGTTATTGAAAATTTGTAACACCTCATTTATACTATTTTCAGGTATGGAAGTTGCTATATCGTCAACATTTTTTTTAAAAAGGTGGATTAAATGAAAGTTTTGGTATGCATTCTTCTAACAAATCGTCCATGATATATTGAGGGATAATAGGGGATACTGTGGCTCCCATTGGTGTTCCTAGAATTATTTGTTTGTAAAATTTGTTATTAAAATCACAATAAGTGCTTTCAAAAATAAATTTTAATATTTCTAAGAAATTATTATATTTAGATGCGTGTAATTGCTTATTCTTCCCCAGTGTTTTTCTATGCTTTTTTGACTAAATTGTATGGAATATTGCTGTAAAGGGAACCTGCATCTAGGCTTATAATTTTGTGATTATGTGGTAATTGTTTTTGCAAAATCAAAGGTATGTTTAATATAAAAAACGTTATTATGGTTATATGCATTGATAATATATCTTTTAAAAAAGTAGAAAGTTTACTGTTAGGGGTATTAATTGATGAAATAATTGGTCTCATTGAAAGTTCAGGTTTATGAATTTTTGGTAAACCATAAAATTTTGGTGATGTTTGGTTATAGATTGTGAGTCCTTTTGCTATTTCTTCAGTCAATTGTCCTTGATTCTTTAATTTGCTAACTATTTTATTTGCCTTTTGTTAAAAGGTAGATGTTGGGTCACTAGTTAGATATTTATAATACTTAGTGTCTAACAATATATCACGAGATTTTTTTAAATAAGACCATTGTACAGTGTAAGTACACATAATTGTTACATTGCCTTTATTTGCTTTGGTTACAATTAATCAATACAATTAAATCAAGGTGATTTTTAAGAAAATTGTTTGTTTTATTAAAAAGGATACTTAAGTATGATGGTCGTATTGGTTTTCTTAAGTTATTAGTTAAAATATTATTGAATTTAGCTCTAGTTATATCTATTATTAGTAGGTAGTTTTTTTATTATATTTTCGATCATCAATTAAGCTTTTTATGTTGTTCGTTTTTGAGGTTATTAATTTTTTTTATATTATTATATTAAATTTTTCGAAAAAAATTATTTGAGGTAATAATCTGTCTACTTTGAAGTTCGTTAATAATATCAAGAAGAATGTTTAGTTTTAATTGATCGATAATTTGATGAAGTTGTTTTTCTAATTTGTTCAATGTTTTAATTGTGATATCGATTTCTAGATTAATAATTTTACTAACTTGTTTTTAAATTAAATAATCCTTTGTCATGTGCCAACATCTTGATAGTTGATAAGTGCCTCTGTCTCATTTATTACATGTTTAGGAATATAGATAGAATGATATGATAGATGAAATCTTGGTGTTGGTTTTTGCCCATTGTTTAAAAAGATTGACTCTTTCTGCCCCATATTAGTTGTATATGGTTTGGTAAAACCCCATAATGTACAAAGGGAAGTGATAATCTTGACCGCTAGTTTAAATGATAAAGTGAAATTTCTTTGGAGTATCGGTCTTTATAAGGCCTTTTAAAAGCTACTGCAAGCTTTCAAAATGTTTATTTTCTTCGACAGGGTTACAACAATATGGAACATGAGAATGGTAGGTCTAAATATAACAGGTAAGAAAACGGGTTTTCGCTATTATATAGGTGATATGTATGCCACCGCAGCTTGGTAAAATTGTTTCTATAATTTATTATTAACAAATAGATACTTACGAAACCGGGGAGTGAATAGGGGTGCTGGGCGAGTTACAGTACGAATCCAAGGGAAAATAGACACTGAAACTTTCTCACATCACGCACGGTATTGTGTATATCAGTATATAAATAAAAATATTAAATGCGGTACACAAATGTGCAAAATTATTGTTTCCGTCATAATAATGTCACGTTACAAATAAAAAAGTAGAATAAGGAAATATTGGAAAAGAAGAACAAATAGATACGTCACTAAAAGCATATACTGAAAACGAAAGGACACAAAAAAAATCGTAAAAGTGAATAATTATCACAAACCCGGTTAAGCAGTTGGAGGGTAAAGACGACCAATTTCATTAGAAAATTATCCACATCATCTGTTCCCGAAAAATGTCTTTTAAAGAGGAATTCCGCCAAATAGCTTTCTCTTCGTCCATACCGAGGAATGCCTCCGCTGACATTCCTCCATGTCCGTTCGATATTCTGAGTATGAACTTCAGGATTTTCAGGATCCACAAATTAAGGGAATACGATTTCCAACACAAGCGTTGTTCCAGGAAGGATCCACTCCTTGATGATGCGAAGAAGTGTGTGCGGAAAGATTTTCGACTGAAACCAAAAAAATATTTTTTTAATCACGTTGAATTCCTCCGAAAACTCATTTTCCTTCAATAATGCGTCCTCTATTAAATTTTCTTTTGCCAAATTTTGCCTCATCAACTTCAACTACGTTTCCAAACTCCACTCAGTTTCACCGACCTATTGACAAACCGATGAATACATACTTCGCCACAGAAAGATGGTTATTCAAAGAGACAATTCTCTTTGAATAAACGCCTGCCGTGGATATGGTAAAAGCAACCATAAGATTGTTAAATAAGGGGCATCTTCAAACTTTAATTTAGAGAAAGAGAACCATGTTCCTTTTCTGGCATTTTTACGAAATTTACATTTTCGTATTTCTCTCCCTCTGCGGTAACGTCGGTCACATGTAAAACAAAAACTATTTACATTGAACTCAACTTGTTTATGACATGTTGGACACTCAGTTTGTTTTTTATGATTTATCAACTTATCCGTAAGTAATTGTCTCGACGCCAATAACAAAATAAAAGCACGATGCGTAAAATCACATCCGTTGCACAATATTTTTCAAAATGTTTACTCCACAAAATAAAAAAAAATCGCCGTCATATTTATTCACGTCGTTATTGGGGTGATGTCAAATATTGCATGTTGTCAAATATTGTAGGTGGTGTTTTGTGTTGACAATAGGCTTACTAGACGTACCGCTTGTCGGGGTACAATGTCCGTTTTTCTATAAAGAATTTTAAAAATACCCTTTTTCTTGAAATTCAGAACGGGTTTATTTCTTACACAAAAATAATTTTTTATCTGGTATCCACTTCTAAAAAAATAAAATGTTGAATAAATTATTGTTAGTTTTAACATCATATTCGATTTAAAACCTAATTGGCATAATCTCTCGCATGAACACAAACTTAAATTTAAATAAAAATGAATGAGTCTGCTAGTACTCGAGACGCTGATGTGTAAACATATCCTATATTGGCATATACAAATATTTGAGCAGCCTTCGTAAAATCACTGCGTATGGTTATGATGTCACAGCCGTTTACACATTTCTATCCCCATCCCCTTGAATATTTACGTCCCATTTGCCGAGATTTACCCTCATACCGCCGCGTAAGATGTTTACACATCATATTGAGACAAGGTACTGGCAAGAGAGGGCGTGAAGGTTTCTCGATTCCCCTATGGCCAATGTAAGACTCACCTTTAAGCCTTTTAACTTTCTTAACATTTTTCTTCCATGTCTTCTCGTTTCTTTTTTTTTTTTTTTGGTAGATACCTTTTCACGGTCAGCAAAACCCACAACATCACTTTCCAGTGAGCTCTCATTTTCTGTGTCTGACGAACGTGAAGGTTCATAGAGATCTGAAGATGAACTAGAAACAATCAAATCTTCTTCTAGTGTTCGTGGTGAAGCTGGGGGCAGATTGCTAGGTTGGTCAACCAGACGAGATGTTGACGGGCGATGGTCAAATTCACTGCATTGTTGCTGTAAATCTGGTTGCTCGAAGGCATTTCTTAATGGCTCGTAGTGAGGCGTATCGCCTAAAAAAATACTTCCGTCATTTCATGTGAAAGTGAATGGTATAATCAAAGGAAAACGGTGATGCATACAGCAAAATTAAATAATAGGATAGCGAGTCATAGCATAGCTTTTAAGGATTTATTTTTTGCAGGAAATTAGTGGAAAACTTTGTATAGGCCTTATAGGATTTTAATTTTTGTCATACCTCGTGTATGTATACTTTGCACTGCACTGCACTGTTGCTGTAAATCTGGATGCTCGATAGTGTTTCTCAGCAGCCCATAGTCAGACAATGACATGTCACCTAAAAAAAATACAAAAAAATTGGTCTTCAATTTTTTCATGTGAAAGTGTATAGAATAATCAAAGGCTACCGAGCCCATTACCATTTAAGTTTTAATTTTTGCAGGCAATGAGTGGAAAATTTTATAGGAGTAATAAGAATTTTTTTTATTACGCATGCTTCATAATCGTATAAGAGGCCTTTAAAGCCCTTGCGACTTACAAAGCACTCCGCTGCGCGTCGTGTTTTGAAATATGTTGCGCGTGCTTTAAAGACCCTCTTATACACTTATATCAAAATATACTTACCTTGTGTATGTACATTTTGCACTGCAAAAGAGAGAAAAAAAGAACTTGATCCTACAAGAGAAGGGTTATTGAATTTCGGTTTTAGTTTAGCAACCCAACTAAAGATTCAATCAAAGTGGCCTGTAGGGTTCAGATTATTTAGGTTCTAGTTAGAGGAAGCTTTTTTAGAAATTAGTAACCAAAACTGTCTGTAGTGTGGGAAACTTAGTCTAATTTTCTCTGGTATCGTTATCGGATGTTATGAGTTATATGGGGAATCGGAGTTAAGCTTAGTTAGTTGTTATTCGGCCTATATAAGCATTTTATCGTCCTTTTGTTATTTAAAGAGCACCTTCTCAAGCCCTTCTCGACCCTGGTGGGTACAAGATCATAATTCTTTGTTTGTTTTAGTTCTCTATTTCTATTTAAATTTGTCATTACCGTTATTTTTGAATTGAACTGATTTTTGAGTTAGAAAAGTAGCTTTCAGGCAATGATTGCATTTCGATTATCTGTTTAAATTTATCGATTTCACGTTTGTTCATACCTGATTACTGTAATTGTTTTTTTATTGAAATATTGTTCATCACAATCTTTCTCAGCTTAAACATCTATTCATTTTATTTATTACTTGGAACATAGGCTTCCAAGGCTTTTACTTTTCTTTCTTCCAATTTCAACTTTTTCTTTTCCATTTATTGTTTTATTCTTCTCCTTGAAATGCTCTTTCTCCATTTTCCCCGTTTTCAACTGCCAAAATTCCTTTTTTGCTTTGAAATATTCCATGGTGTAGTTTTTCTTTACCTGTCTCGTTTTTCTCTTTGACTAGTCACAGTATAAGATGTGTCATGTTTTTCTGTAGTAAATATCTCATTATGTACTGCAGTTGTAGGGAATTCTTAAAAAAGTATTTTTATGTATCATCAAAGTATTATAATAGTTTGGTACATTTTTAGAAATTTTAATCAGTTTTTATTTTTTTTTGTCAAAGACTTAACTGATATTCATAAAGATGGTGTTTCTTTTATTTTTCTAAAATGAGGCAACAAGGTGCAATTAACAATTAGTTGCCTAGTATGATTTGGCGATCATAGAACACTTTACTGTAAATTAGGTTAGAAGGAAAATAAAAAAATGGTAAAATTTCAGTTTGATTCTGTTAATAAGTGGAATAGGGATTTGGCTAATTTTTATAATCAATATAATTTGATTCACTTAATTGGGTAATGACCCCTGTTAATTGGGTAATGCGTTGACTGGTTTGAGTAACAGAACCCAGATCCGTACTAAACGAGCAAGAATTACTTGGTTTATTACCAACAATATTATCTACAATTTCAAAAAATTGACAACGGGTGGGACCTCTTCTTGTCCTTGTTTGTAAATCTTTTGTTTTATTATAAGTTTTTATGAGATTGATCCATTCATTTATTGTACTTTCTATTTTAAAGCTTGTTAAACATTAAGAATGTTTCGCCAACCTTTTTTTAAGAAAACGGCATATATTATTGCTGCGCCCATAGCATTCATTTTAAACTTATGTCTCTCAACTGGATGTTTCCCAGTAAAATTTAAAAATGCCTATATCAAGGCAATACATAAGAAAGGCGAAAAGGATGATGAGAAGAATTACAGACCTATCTCACTGCTGCCTAACATAAGTAAAATGAAAATATTTTTTACACTAGATTTATGACCTTCTTCGAGGGTAACTAGGTAATCTCAAATAGTCAAAATGGCTTTAGAGGGGACAAGTCAACCATACGTGCCATATATCAAGCTATGTGTAAGATTTTGGACTCATTAAACAACAAAAAACAAACATTGGGCATGTGCTTGGACCTTTCTAAAGCCTTTGACAGTGTAGATCATGTGAAATTGCTTGAGAAGCTTGAAATGTATGGTGTCAGAGGTGTTGCCTTAGATTTGCTGTCATCATACTTGGAGGGTAGAACTCAGCAGGTAGTGGAGTCGGATCCTCGTGGCAAAATGGTTATCTCAAATAAGGTTAGTGTAGAAAAGGGCGTACCCCAGGGGTCTATTCTCGGCCCGTTGCTTTATATTTTGTATACGAATGAACTGCCAGATGTCACTGGGGAGACGACTGTGCTGTATGCTGATGACACCACAATTATTTTCAGCGAGGATACATTAGAGGTGCTCTCTGGGAGGGTAAATTCTGTTTGTGACATTCTTGGTGGGTACTTCTCAGCCAACAACCTGTTACTAAATGTGTCAAAAACTCAGTGTCTTCTCTTTGGAAACAGAGTACTAAACAGCTTTAGTTTTTTATACAATAATGTACTAGTAACATCTGTTGAGAGTGTTTCTTTTCTGGGAGTTGACATTGATCAAATATTGGATTGGGGGGTGCACATTGATGGTGTCGCAACCAGGGTTGCACGTTATTGTTATGCTCTCAAGATTATAGCGAACCTGGTTGGTATTGGGTCTGCTCTGACAGCCTATCATGCATTTATTCACTCACGTATTAAGTATGGACTGATATTTTGGGGCAATTCATCTCAAATGCGTAGAATATTTGTACTGCAGAAGCGGTGTTTGCGTTTGATTTTTGGCATGAAACAACAAGAATCATGTAAAGGAATTTTTATCGACAATAATATTTTAACTGTTATCTGTTTATATATTCTGGATTGTGTACTGTTTGTTATTGATAATAGCGATCTGTTTGTGGACTCTCACCTAACCCATAATTATCCTACTAGAAATAAAAACAATCTGGTTCCTGATAAGTACAATTTTGCATACCTCCAAAAAAATGTTGAGTTCTCTATAATAAAGATCTTTAACTGCATTCCTGTAAGTGTTCGAGGATATCCTAGAATTAAGCTGAAACATGTACTGAGGAATTTTCTGAGTAAGAATGCTTTCTACTCTATAGAAGAATTTATTTCCTGTAATAAAAGTGATCTTAAATAAAATGGCTATTATATATTATGTACATATATTTTTATCAATTTTTAGTTTTTTGGTTATTACAATTTTATTTGTCTATGCCAAATCACATATACAGTACCGGCCAAAAGTGGAGAAACTTTTAAAATTTATTTGCTGCCGTTTTACCAGAACGAAAATGTTTATAAAGCATATATATTTATACATACACACAAGATTTTTTTGGAAAAAGCCTTTATTAAATGTTGAAAAAAATACACTGCTTTCTATCGGGACAAAAATGGAGAAACTGGTATTTTTTATACATTTTAGTCGCTAGTCTCAGTATTTGGTTGCATAGCCTTTACTTTTGATGACTTCTTGGCACCTTCTGGGCATAGACTCAATTAATTTCTTAATTACGTCTCCGGATATTTCATTCCAGGCTTGTAATAGGGCAGCGAACAAAACATCTTTATTTTTAAATTTGTCCCTGTTTTTACGCCTAACATCGACTTCCAGTTGATCCCATAGGTTCTCTATAGGGTTCAGGTCGGGGCTTTGAGCTGGCCATTTGATCACTTCAACTTGTTCTTGGGTTAAAAAGTCCTTAATAAGTTTGGCAGTGTGTTTCGGATCATTATCGTGCATAAATTTCCAGGTTAAAGGGAGAGAGGATTCAGCATAAGGTACCATTGTTTCTTGCAAAATATTTAAATACATATAACGATCCATAACTCCATTTA
>MU187531.1:51312-73142 GCA_016904865.1 Pissodes strobi | reverse complement strand
TACAGGATATGAAGTCAATACCCTTGTGACCTTATATGCCCAGTACACCTCCCTGGCGAAAAAAAAATGTATATATATTGAGACAGCAATATATATTTTTTTTATGATATATAGATAGATATAATTATAATACTTATAATATAGTTAGTATCATAATAAAGCTTAATCCTAATCATAATAAAGCTTAATCCTATTTTTATGTACTTCTACATTTCTATTATTTATTTTTAACACTACATTTGGATTTTTATTTTCTAATACCTCGTAAGGACCTATATGCAAAGCATCTAATTTACTATTCCTATTTTCGTTGAGAATCAACACTTTATTTCCCACGTTATACTCTACATTAATACATTTTTTATCGAAATTTATTTTCCGGTTTTGTTTGGATGTAATCAAATTATTTCTAGCATCATTACAAGCAGTTTGAAGTCTATATTTAAGCTCTTTAGGATAATCCTCAAAGTTATATAATGGATCTATGTTATTGGCAATATTTGATGGTATTTGGCTTTGTTTTCCAAACACAAGTTCATAAGGAGTATATTTGGTTTCGGTATGCACAGTGTTGTTATACGCAAAGCACCAATATGGTACCCACGTACTCCAACTATCTGCATGTTGTGACACTTGAATACGCAAATAAGCTCCTAAATGTTTGTGAGAGTTTTCCAAAGCTCCTAGAGTTTCATGGTGATAAGCTGTTGAATTTAAGGTATTAATTCCTAGCAATTTACATGATTCCTGAAACAGGTTTGCCAAAAATTCTTTTCCCTGATCTGTGACAATTTCTTGTGGAATTCCATACCGTAGTACAAAATTCTCCACAAAAGACTTAGCTACATCATAAGCTTCTTTCGTTTGTAATGGATAACATTCTATAAATTTGCTGAGTTCACACTGAATTGTTAATATATATGAATTGTTTTTAATGTCAGTCTTTATAGGTCCAACTAAATCAAGAAAAATTTTTTGGAAAGCTGAAGTAGCTGTAGATGTTATTGTCATTGGCTGTTTGGTAGCTTTACTATATTTATATCTTTGACACTCATCGCACTTTTTGACAAACTGATCTACATCTCGCTTCAAACCTGACCAAAAATAAAACTTCTTAATATTGTTGTACATACGGTTAGTACCCGCATGTCCTCCTGTATAAAGGTTGTGAAAATCGTTTAGTATCAATTGTCTCGTTTCTTTGTCTTCAATACGTTTTATGTCCTTAATAATGCATATTTTAATACCGTTTTCTAATATTTCGTTTTTATATCGCGATATATCTTTAATAAATTGACTAGTCTGTATATTTTTTATTATACATATTTCTGCAATTTTATACCTTGTGCACACATTTCCAAGATTCCTCAACGATGTACCTAGGTCAAACGTCGATCGGTAATCTCGACAAAAATAAATTACTTGCAGTTTTTCGTCGTATATAAAATTTGCATAATTCATATTTTTACCATGGTTTATTTTATTTTTATATTTAATAAATGCATCTTTTCCTATCGGCCGTAATTCTATACTATTATCAGGTCGTTTTAATATTTCTACAATTCCAGGGTGATCAAGCCTTTCATCCGTAGAATTTATTAAATCTTCCTGTTCTTTGATTTGTTGATTTTTTTCCTGTGCTCGCGTAATCACATTCACACTATTAATCATTCCCTCACTCATTTCTTTCAGTTCGTTCACATCGATTTTTATACGCGACAAAGCGTCAGCTGTAACATTATGTGTACCTTTTATGTAATTTACCGTAAAATCATATTCCTCTAAAACTAATCTAAATTTAGTTAATCTACTTGATGGGTTTGTCATGCTAAATAAATATACGAGTGGACGATGATCCGTAAGTATTTCAAATTTTCTGCCATACAGATACGGTCTAAAATGTTTTACACTCCAAACAACGGCTAGCAATTCTTTTTCGATGGTACAGTAATTCCTTTCGGCCTTATTTAAAACACGAGAAGCGTACGCTACTGGCTTGTCATTACCATTACATAGAACCGAACCAATAGCATAACCACTAGCATCTGTTTTAAGAATGAATGTATTATTTTCTGAAAAATTTGGATATTGTAATACAGGTGGATTTATAAGTGCCTTTTTTAAAATATCAAATGCTGTTTGACACTTGCCTGTCCAATTAAAGTTTATTCCTTTCCGCGATAATTCATTAAGAGGTTGAGCTATTTGTGCAAAATTACTTATAAATTTTCGATAATAATTTGCAAATGCAACGAACCGTTTAGCTTCATCAGCGTTTCTAGGTATTGGATATTTAGCTATCACTCTGGATTTTTCCGGATCTGGAGAAATTCCATCTGAAGAAATCACATGGCCTAAATATAAAATTTGTTTTTTAAGAAAATCACATTTATTAGGGTTTAATTTCAAATTTACTTCTCTAAGTCTTTGTAAAACTTTAACAAGATTTTTATTATGTTGTTGTAATGAGTTCCCGAATATTATTAGGTCGTCCAAATAAATAAAACAAGACTCATAATTTAACCCAGAAAATGCAACAGTCATGAGTCTAGAAAATGCACTTGGACTAATTTTTAAACCCATAGGTAACCTTCTCATTTGAAACTGACCCTCATTAGTAGTAAATGCTGTGTAAGGCCTACTATCTTTATGTAACTCGACTTGGTAGTATCCTTGAGATAAATCGAGATGAGAAAAGTACAATGCTCCTGATAGTGAGTCTAATATTTCAGAGATGCAAGGTAGAGGCATTTTTTCATCCTTTAATTGACGGTTTACGAGTCTGTAGTCAATAACGACTCTCCATTTCCTTTCGCCATTAGTAGCTTTTTTAGGTACGATTAAAAGGGGTGAAGACCATTCGCACTTAGCCTCTTCAATAATACCCTCGTCAAGCATTTTATGAACCTGCCTATGTATCTCTGACTTTTGAGCCTGGGGAAGCCTATAAGGTTTTACATAAACTGGAACCGCGTTTTCTTTGAGCTGTAGTCTCTGTTGGTAAAGATTAGTAACCGTAAGAGAATCGCCCTCTAAGTGAAAGACGTCTGCATATTTTGCGCATAGTTTTTCGATTGAAAGTTTTTCTTCGTTGTTTAGCGACGACGTGTCCATTAGATCTAAGACTTTATCTACGCGTTCTACAGATAAATTATCGTTTTTGTTAAAGTTATAGATTTGATAATTCTCAATAGGTTCTAATCTAGGTGTGAAATTTTTAACCTTAATTTCGCGGTCATTTACATTCAGAAATCTCACGGCAATTCTTCCATTCTCCGGTCTCGCTATAACACCTGCAACGAACACACCCTCACACAACTCCTCAGAAGAAATAACACAGTCACTGGTACGATCGGCTAAGCAGTATTTTACTATTTCGCTTCTAGGTGGTATTGAAATATAATCATCGAAATTCGACATCATAGGTACCGATACCTTGTTATCGTTAACCCAAAAAGAAAATATTGATGTTTCGTAATTTATGCTTGCTCCGTATTTCGAAAAAAAATCTGAACCTAGTACACCCTGTATACCTGAATTAAATTTATTAAGTACTAAAAATTCGTGTTCAATTTCAATATTATTTAGCGAAAATCGAACATTTGTTGCGCCTAGGGAAAATGTAGAACCGCTTATACCCATTATTTTTACCTTTTTTGATGTATCAACATATTCACCTTTTCTTAAGTAATCTGAAAAAAATACACTAATACTAGCTCCGGTGTCTATTAAAAATAGCATATCTTGCATTTCGTAATGCACCTGAATAAAATTCATACCATTTAAGCTTAAAACTACATGTTCTTCTAAATTTTTACACTTATTGTTAGGAACGAAAAAACCGCCTATTCTGCTCTATTCCGCTTATTCCCGGGTTTAAATTTGAATTTTCTGCGTACGGAATTTCGTTTGACATAAGGTTTGGATTGTTATAATTTGATCCACTTACGTCTGTAAAATAAGATCTCTGTTGACCCATATTACGATTTTGCTGATGGCCACGAAAATACGAACGACTTCCACGGGAGCCCCGACCTAGTCTACGGAAATTATTGTTATTAAAATTTCTCGGATTTATACTGCCCGACCTAGTATTATTATTAAAAGGTCTACCTCGATTGTTATTAAATCTATTTGAGAAACCTCTTCCACGACCACCGTAATTGTTAAATCTATTCGAATTATTATTATTCTGTCTCATATGAAATACAGACATACTGGAATTTGAGAACTTAAGTTTTTCTTCATCTTTTGCGCCTACTATAGCGTCTTTTAGTGTGGAATAGTCCCTAGCTTTTACTATTGTTCGCAGTTCAGTATTTTTTAGTCCATTGGAAAAGGCATTAATTGCAAGTTTTTCGTTGACATTTCTAAGAATTGTAATGTTTCTATCATTGCCATTTGCTTGAGCTATAGTTAAATTGAGAAATAATTCTTCTATCTGTTTTGCGTAGTCGTCAATTGTCTTCCCGTCTTGTCTAATATTATGTAATTCAGTTGCTAACGCAGCTGCAGATTTTTTTGTAAGTAAATGTGTTTTTATATCAGCTAGTAAGCGGTCAATTGTATTGTAAGTATTTTCTAGCCGTAGTTTTGCACTACGCGATAATCTAGTTTTCAGAACGTAATTTATTAAATGTGTTTTACCATCGTCATTCAGCAGTTCGCTATAAAGTTGAATAGAGTCAATTAGTTGATTAGTTGTATCCTCATTACCATCAATACACGGCAACAAGGATGCGGCTGTTCTCAAGTCAAATTTTTCAGTCATATTTAAACTTTTATCACCTTGTACAATGTCTAATACCTCTTCACTTTCCTTACCTTCTACTATAACGCTTAACCTCTCTAATAGTATATGTCTACAATTATAAAGAATTTTCCCGATTTCTTTGATATATTTAGAAGCTGCTTGCTGCTCCGCTGAATCTCTTTCAATTTTACCAAATTCTAATTTTAAAGTACTGAAATTATCTTCTAATATACCGATCTCTAACAACAATTTATGTACTCTTTCTAAATTTACCCTTCTCTCGGTAGGTTCTTTAACAATGTTACTACAAAACTTATGCACGGATGCGTATAGTTCTTTAAAATCACTTAATCCTACACTACTCATTTACCTTAATATTATATAATCCGCTATCCGCTACAGAAGTTTTGCCTCGGGAGTGGTCCTAGAAGCTGACGTGTCCAACGTTGCGAACTAGCGGCATTGCGCCCACAACTAGCCCGTTCCATCGATGCCAGCCCCGGTTTGGGTACCACTGGTTGAAGTTCCCTGATGGGATCGATTTTGGAATCGACCCATATATATCGTCAGGATGAGTTTTTCTTATACAAGTTCTTGACTTCTTCTTATTTCACGCCTTATTTTTCTTTCTAGTTTCTTTTTTGTCCGCAGGCAACAGTAAATCACCCAAACAGTAACAATTATGCCACCTACCATTAGTGCAAGCACTTCATGGAGGGAGACGCCCCTGCTGGATTCTTGAGTTGTCGTTTGTCCACCACTGTTTCCAGCTTGTGCAATTATAACTTCTTCTTTTGACTGAGTTTTCCCCATTTTCTTGACACAATCACAATAACTTCATCATTACTTTACTTTACCATTGTTTGAATTCAAAAAACGACTTTACAACATCTTAAGGACACACGAACGCCGCTGGCAGGATCGCCATGTAATCAGCTTGGTTCTCATAGGTTGAGGAGAATTAAGAACATCACGAAAGCTTCGATAAAACTATATTGGTTATAAATTAATATTCGTATATGCTGGCCAAAATGCACAGTATGCAATCTTATATTAATTAAACAATAACCTGATTACCTAATGTAATAATAATCGTCAAAAAGCTGTGCTGGGCAATTGCAATATATTGTGTATTGCTTAACAAATTAAACATAGTTTACAGGATATGAAGTCAATACCCTTGTGACCTTATATGCCCAGTACAGACATTAGAGGTCGAAATTTTGAAGATAGCGACTTGAAATTTTGCATAGAGGTAGAGGTCCACAGACCCTCGAAGCCTGTTTATCTTGGTTACGATCGGTTAATATACAGGGTGTGAAAACAGGACAAGTTGCCGTTTTTTGGCCATTAGAGGTCGCAATTTTGAAGATAGCGACTTGAAATTTTGCATAGAGGTAGAGGTCCAAAAATCCTCGAAGCCTGCTGAGTTTGGTTACAATCGGTTAATATACAGGGTGTGAAAACAGGACAAGTTACCGTTTTTTGGCATTTACAGGTCGCAATTTTGAAGATAGCGACTTGAAATGTGGCATATAGGTAGAGGTCCACAAACCGTCGAAGCCTATTGATTTTGGTTACGATCTGCTAATATACAGGGTGTGAAAACAGGACAAGTAACCATTTTTTGGCATTTTTGTTCGTGTAAACAAGGACCATCTTTTCCTTTTTTCGGTGTCAATTTATAAGTAGAGGTGAAAGTATGTTAGCATTTTTTGTTGACAAAATGGTTACCATAGCAACCAATCAATAATAAAAGATATCGTATGGTACTTAGGATTGTTTATGAAGCCTAATTTGATACTAAAAAATTGGTTGCTATGGTAACCAAAAAAAGTAAAAAATCGTAATAATTCGTCAATCGTACGACTTAAGAGATTTCATATTTGGTATTTTGGTAAAGATTAAAAAAAAAAATAACGATTGACGTTGACAAGTCGGTTACCACGGCAACCAATTAATAGTATGTATATCACTAATAAAAGATATAGTATGGTACTTAGGATTGTTTGCGAAGCCTAATTTGTTACTAAAAAATTGGTTGCTATGGTAACCAAAAAAAGTAAAAAATGGACATAATTCCTCAATCGTACGACTTAGAGATTTGATATATGGTATTTAGGTAAAGATTAAAAAGCAATGAACAATTGGCGTTCACAAGTCGGTTACCATGGCAACCAATTAATAATATGTATATCACTAATAAAAGATATAGTATGGTACTTTGGATTGTTTATGAAGCTTAATTTAATACTAAAAAATTGGTTGCTATGGTAACCAAAAAAAAAAGTAAAAAATCGTCATAATTCGTCAATCGTACGACTTAGAGATTTGATATTTGGTATTTGGGTAAAGATTTTAAAAAAATTAACCATTGACGTTGACCGACTGGTTACCATGGCAACCAAATAGAAATTTATTACGGTAAAATTAGACTAGCGATTGGTAACTCTAATTATAAGGGCTTTCTAATTATAGGCCACGGTACGGATAGGAGCGTGGCAATAATGTGTGACCGAAGGTCACACAAACGAGGCCCGAAGGGCCTCGCGCGTGCCGCAGGCACGAGTGGCCACGCCACTTGTTTTATTTTCATAGTGCTACTTGGATTTCTCTTG
Source organism: Pissodes strobi (assembly GCA_016904865.1). Lineage (NCBI taxonomy): Eukaryota > Metazoa > Arthropoda > Insecta > Coleoptera > Curculionidae > Pissodes > Pissodes strobi. The sequence goes on along the minus strand of MU187531.1, from coordinate 65,771 downwards.
CTAATGATTTAATGTAACATAATTTTCTGTTCTGCTATATTTGTTTGAGTAGCGCTGTTTCCATACTTACTTTATATAACTTATTTAGTATTCATATAAAATATTTAGCCCCGTTTTTCCAATAATATTCATTCTAAAAGGCACAGTTTAAAAAAATATTGTTGGCAACTCGTGCGCGAAATCTGTTTGGTGTTTAAGATTTCTTTCTTGATTCGGCTGCATCTCGACAAAAAAAAATCATTCTAGTACTAGATGCAAAACTAACCCAAACTAGTAGAAATCGCATAGAGGTATTAATTCCAATTTACATCGAATAAGCTGCAGCTAAAGGAAGCAAAACTATTTTGATATCGATACGGTATTGCACATTTGATAATTAGTTGATTATTTACAGATATTAGCTGGCGGAGTCACATAAAAAGTGTAGGGTAAAGTACGGATAGATGCCGCACTTTTTGTAAAATAATTGTAAAAATTCGGTTAACAAAAACTTTGTATTTCAAAAAACACATAAACATTCTATAATCTATTTCTTATTGAAATATTGGCATTTAAACAACATAAAAAACACTCTACTACTGAAAAAAAAATAACTAAGAAAAAGTGTTTTTCCGGCAACTCTCCCCCTAGATACGGAGAGATGCCTACAGCCGCGCGGAGAGATGCCCAATGTTAATTGCCATAAGGGAGAGATGCCGTCGATTTTTCTTGTAATTCCGCTCCTCTACATGGGTTGCAAATGTTTAAGTGCATGGTACATGTCTCATGCAGCCAGTTGTCGCATCTTATGCAGCAAATCCAGTCAACTGTTTTGGAGGTTTTACTGTAATCTCTCCTTTTTGGTACGGATAGATGCCTCACGGCCCACGCATGCCACGTATGGATCAGTAACAAAAAATATAAAACAAGATGTTTTAAATGCCCTATATAGTCTATACAATGTAAAATTATGCTATATTATTATTAAAAATAATGTGGCATCTTTCCGTACCAAAAAGTGCGGCATCTCTCCTTTTAGTCCTTTTTGGTACGGATAGATGCCTCCCGGTCCCACGCCTGCGCCTAATGAATCTGTAGCCGAGAATATAAAACAAAATCTTAAATATGCCCTATATAATACTATAAAAGTAAAATGATCCCATTTTTTTTTATTTTTAACATACTTCCCAATACTATTAACATACAAATAAATTTTAGGCAATAAAAGTACCAACTTTATTCTCACAATTACTGTTTAAACACGTGCTCAATCAAAACACCAACCACGAGCAAAACAATACTGGCTAAATAGCTCTTTGATCCTGTCGACCGTTGTTGTCAAGTGCACATAGTTTCCGCGTCACGTGATCTGCGGCATCTCTCCCCCTGCGGCATCTATCCGTTCTTTACCCTATGACAAAAACAGTAATTTTTATAAAACCATAGAATAAAAATACATTTTATACGAAGCTGCACGTTTATCAAACTGAGAAACAAGATCTAGTAAATTAAGATATATTTTGAGGAAAAACAAACCCCATAAATTCGAAAGCAAGATAGTTGTGTCAGAGATATTTGCAATCTGTTATCGCAGATAAATATTTCAACAGTATGGCATTTTAACTATTCGCACAACTAACAAAGACATTTCGGCTTATATAGGTCATAGACCTTTCTAGCCCTCTTACCGTGGACTAAGCTTGCTGTTACACAAACCACTTTATCATCTCCTAAAGCTCTGGTAGTTTATATAATTTATATTACACTGAAGATTTTTGCTTGTAATTTATTATCTTAAGACGACTTTAAAATTCTTTATGAAATCTGGGGGCAAATATTTCAAGAGGATTTTTACATATTTGAAACTGCTTATGATCCGCAAAATTATTGGCTATTCTATTTTTTGGAATGCAGCAAGAAGTTGCGTCCCAACTTAGTAGCGTTTCATTAGAGCGGCATTTCTAAAATAAATTAATAGGGGAAATGTCAACGTATATTTTCTCTTGACTTACAAATACGTATAATTTATATAATTGCAAAATAAAATCTAATTAACTAATATACATTGTTTTATATGATAATGGTTTATTGAAACTTTGCAGGTAAGTCTCAAATATCGGCATTTTCCTTTCTATTAAAGAGAATAAATGTATTAAAGGGTATATCATCGTTATATTACCAGTATTAACTGGCACCGAGGAAGACAAGGCTTCTACTTTAGAAACCTGTTACTACACAACGTCAATTAAACAGGGTCTTAACCGACAGAAAAATAATAATAATTATTATTGTTACGATCACGCCCAACAAAGTTGCTGGCTTTTGTGTGCAAAATGGTGTACCCGGGTCAGTGGCGTTTTAATATTATATAGTATATTAATACTTCTCTAGCGAATCATAGATAGAATCCAATAGTTTACCTTCGCTCTTGCTGTAACGTTCAGTGCCATATTAAATTAAATTCATTTAAATATTTAATATTGCCTAGATTTCTGAAGCCTAAGCTTCAGTAATATTTCGGGAACATGTCTATCACCATTATTTAATTTAGCTTGAAATTTTCATGAAAAGGGTCTAACGGATTCGTGATTTTGTAACATAAATACCTTGCATTGGTGTAGTAAATTTCAATTTGAATACATTTCTGTATCTAAATCTTAGGGGAAGTGGATTTTGTTGACCTAATTCCTGAACTGATTCGGATTGGATGGCACACGTACTGCGTAGGAACATGTCGACCAATGGCGTGATGCGACATGGTGAAAAAGAGAAACCGCCAAAAATGTGTGTTCTAAATTTCTAATGATACAATTTTCATGGGAAAAGAAAAACGCATATCAAATTTTGGTCACCCTGTCGACTGCATCTTTCGTAAATTAAATAGAACATTCATACATAGTAAATTAGTTAGTGACTTTGATCGTGAGATAATTAGAATATTCGTGTTATTTAAATAATACAAAAACTAATTATGACCTTATGGCTAGATGGAAATTAATCCGAATTTGTTAGATCAAGATATTGGGTAAGTGTTTCAAATATTGACGAGAAAGGCTTGACTATGCATGTAGCTTGTATGGAATTGACTAGATTTGAAAAATTACATCTTAAGGAGCGCTTGCGCGTATTGCATGTAAGTCTTATTTTGGGATCTTCATTGTTAGAACATCGAACAAGGACACTATTTAAAAGTCCATGCCATTGTGAAAAGCAATGTGGTATTCCTGCAGAACTATTTTGTTTCAGGTACCTTATTGGGATCTTCTACCGAGCCCATGTTGAGCCCTAGACAGTGCTTCAACTTACCTTTTAGTGTATTTATTTGGTGCCTTTATCACTGCTTTCGTCACAGATGAGTTGCATTTTATTACTAAGTTTTCTTTATTTTTTCTTGCAAAGGCTCTATCTCCTCCATCCTTTTAGGGCGGACTAGCTGATTTCAGCGTATGAGGGCAGATGAAAACCCTTAACAGGGAAAATATTGACTTTTTGTGTGCTTTATTTTTGTAAATTTTCATTGATGAGTTTGCAAGCAAAAGCGAGGCTTAAAAATTCCGGTTAATTTTATCAGCAGGTAAAATTCAAAGATACTGCCATAGGAATGTGCAAACCGTTTTCTTTGATCTTGTGCGGTTTAGATTTTAGAGTCTGTCAAAGTGTCAAAATACTCGACATTCAACTGTCAATATTTGGTAAACAGCTAAAGATAGGTATTGGATATTATACACAAAATGTGTTTAGATTTTTCTAGAGAGTCCAAGAATGTAGTAATATACAGGGTGTTCCATTTAAAAAAATATCAAAGTGACCCCTAGCTTTTTTATTTGATGTTCAATTGTTTTTTGCTGAACATATCCGAATTCGCGGGAGAAAATTACATAATATGTCTATTTCAGTTTTTTTTATAAAAGTATAGGGAAAGTCAAAAAATCGCGTTGTCTAGTCTAGGCATGAAGTTATAATTTGTTGGATAACCCTGTACTTACATCCCGTGGAATATATAAGATTTTTTCTTCTCCATGCAGAATTTATTCTTGGATTTTTAGTAATTTAATTCGATACTTTTCGCATGAAATTAAGAAGACAGCTCTGGCCGGTTTCTATAATGTCATAAACATTCTTATTTTATCAATGACGTCAAGCTGACAGTTTATTATTACAAATTGTGAAAAATTGAATTTATGGATTGGTATAATAGCCAAATGGATATAGAAGAATTAGCAAATATCGCTTGTCTGTCGCTGCTGCCAGAAAAATCGAGGAAGAGGTCTGAAGCAACGTATCAATACTTCAAGAAATGGTGCCAAACAAAGATCGCTACTGTAGTTATGTGCGTACTTTCACGAAGAATCTGTTGTATTAAAGTCTCCATCAAGCTTATGGTGTGAATATTCCATGTTGTAGTCCACCCTCATAGAGGAAAACATAGATATTTCCAAGTATCCTAAACTTCGAGCATTTTTAAAAAGAAGAAATGACGGGTATAAACCTAAAAAATCCGATGTGTTTGACAGGAAAAATGTGAATAAGTTCCTGTTTGAAGCTCCCGATGATATTTATTTAATGATGAAGGTTGTAATGATAATGGGAATTGCTGGAGCGTGTCGTTCTAATGAACTCTGTGTAACGAAAATGGACAATGTTGAATTAAGGCATGAAATTATAATTGTTACTATTCCTGATTCCAAAAATGGAATGGCACGTAAATTTACAGTGACTAAGAGTGACGATGAGAAGGTTTGTTATTTAAAAATAGTTCAAAATTACATTGATATAAGATCTCACATGACGAATTTTAATCCTCGCTTCTTCATGCGATATCAAAATGGAAAGTGCTTAAATCAGCCTGTCGGGAAACATACGATGGCTCAACTTTCTTTTAGCTGAAATGGGTTTTGTAAAAACTGTGTTTTTGTTTGTTTATAAAAGGTCTGTCTGAACATAGAAACACAAGTTATTTTTTTCGGAAATGCGTCATTTCCGTTTTTCAGACTTTAGATTAGCTGAAATGGGTTACATAAAAATTAGTTTTTGTTTAATGTTCTAGACATTTATTCAGAGCCTAGGAATCATTTTTTTTTTCCGGATCATTTCTTTTTTTTTATTTTTTTTTAATTTTTTGTTTTTTAGTTTAGAATAGCTAAAATCGATTACATAAAAACTAGTTTTACCTTAGTAATTGAGACATTTATTCTAATCGCAGAAACTAATAACTTTTCTCCGGAAATGCGTCATTTCCGTTTTTCAAGAAAATTTAATTTAATTTAAATAACTTTAATTTAAAGTACACTAATTGTGCAATTTGGGTCAGGTTGGATTATCGTAAGCGCGCAAAGAGCGCTTATTTAATTTTGCAATTTGGAGTTTGGGTTAGCTTGAGTTACGGTAAGCGCGCGAAGCGCGCTTTTTTTTATCTTTGTAATTTGGGTTAGTTTGGGTTAGCTTGGATTAGTTTGGGTTAGCTTGGGTTAGTTTGGATTAGCTTGGGTTAGCTTAGGTTAGTTTGGGTTAGTTTGTTTCAGTCGGGTCACTGTTATTTAATTTTGCAATTTGAAGTTTGGGTTAGCTGATGGAGTTACGGTAAGCGCGCGAAGCGCTCTTGTTTAGCTTTGTAATTTGGGTTAGCTTGGGTTAGTTTGGTTTAGTTTCAGTCGGGTCACTGTTATTTAATTTTGCAATTTGAAGTTTGGGTTAGCTGATGGAGTTACGGTAAGCGCGCGAAGCGCTCTTGTATAGCTTTGTAATTTGGGTTAGCTTGGGTTAGTTTGGTTTAGTTTGGTTTAGTTTGGTTTAGTTTGGTTTAGTTTGGGTTAGCTTGGGTTAGTTTGGGTTAGTTCGTCTCAGTCGGGTCACTGCAAGCGCGCGGAGCGCGCTTATTTAATTTTGCAATTTGAAGTTTGGGTTAGCTGGAGTTACGGTAAGCGCGCGAAGCGCGCTTGTTTAGCTTTGTAATTTGGGTTAGCTTGGGGTAGTTTGGGTTAGCTTGGATTAGTTTGGGTAGTTTGGATTAGCTTGGGTTAGTTTGGGTTAGCTTGGGTTAGTTTGGTTTAGTTTGGATTAGCTTGGGTTAGTTAGGGTTAGTTTGTCTCAGTCGGGTGTCTGTAAGCGCTTATTTAATTTTGCAATTTGAATATGTTGTCGTTTTAAATGTACGATTTTTATGTCAGTGGAATTTTATACCTAGGTACTATTATTAAAAAATTTCAGTTAAATCGCGTGCTTTTGTCGTTAAATTTAAAAATGTAAGAGCATTTGTAATAAAATATTGATATAATTGTGAAAATTCTAAAAAATAATATAACGATTAAAGATACGTCACGCCACCCATGGTTACTAATTCTTAATTTGTCCAATATCATCTGAAATAGAGAGCTGTTGTGACAAAGGCATCTTGGATGTTGCAAATAGGGATATATTGTTTAAGGGACACATACCTAAAAATAATTTTCATTAACATTTCCTGAAAAATTAGCATTTTTTAAACTGAAAATCAGTAAGACTCGTTAATTTATACTAGAAACGCTGTAAATTACATTTTAATTTTGCGGGACATAACATAACGTACAAGACTTCTTTTTTTTAATTAGCATTTTTTTGAAAAACGAAAATAACGCATTACCGGTGAAAAGTTTTTAGTTCTTGCGATTAGAATAAATGTCTCAAGTACTAAGGTAAAACTTATTTTTATGTAACCGATTTCGGCTACTTTAAACTAGAAAATAAAAAAATTAAAAGTGAAAAAAAAATTGAAAAAAAAAAATGGTGCGTTTCCGGAAAAAAATCTTTCATTCCTGGGCTCTGAATAAATGTCTAGAATATTAAACAAAAACTAATTTTTATGTAACCGATTTCAGCTAATCCAAAGTCTGGAAAACGGAAATTACGCATTTCCGAAAAACAAAATTTGTGTTTCTATGTTCAGACAGACGTTTTATAAGCAAACAAAAACATAGTTTTTACATAACCCATTTCAGCTAAAAGAAAGTTTAGCCCAAACGATTTCTTCAATTCCAAGTAAAATTGCTAAATTTCTGAACTTTGAGAATTTTAAGCAGTATACTGAACACTCCCTTAGAAGAACGTCGGCCACTTTATTAGCAAGGACTGGAGTTGATGTCTTAGCTCCCAAGCGACGCGACGGACGGGGGGGATGGAAATCTGCAGGTATTGCGGAAAGTTATGTAGCCGAGAGCGTCAACAATAAATACGAAGTTGCAAATAAAACTTTGTACAATATAAGGAAGTCAGAAGTCTCCTGCAGTACTTCAAGAGCAACAGAAAACTTGGTTGGAGATGGAGAATTTATGGAGTCAGAACATTCCATACAAATTGAGGAAAACGAGAAAACATTTATCCAAATTTGGTAAATAATGTTCATAATTGTAATAATTGTACTATTAATATTCATTTCACTTAATATTACCCCATTTTTATAAATCTATTTTATTTATTTATTTATTTATTTAAATAATATATTTTCTCAATTAAAAAGTGATGACACAGTAATTGATGAAAGCAGTCAAAAAGAAATTTATTATACTTAACTAAAACTAGACAAGACATTAACTGACACATAAGTATGTTTCATACACTAAAAAATTCATCCATGGTATAACAATTTTTGTTCAATAATGTTATCATTGTTAGCTTGACGTTATTGATAAAATAAAAAATTAAAGGGATCTCCTATGTTTGTAGTTTAAACTTAATGACTACAGGGTGGCATAAAATATTACCACCCAAGGGTGGTAACTTGACTTACAACCCGTCGTCATGGGCAACCGATACCTTTTTGGCAATTCTCACTTACGTCCTTCAAAACAGTGTCAAAATGGGTTGTTTACAATACAGGAAGGGAAAAAACTTAGCATTTTACCTAGGGCCTATTTTGCAGTCAAAAGGCAACTCGTTCTAGTCTTTAAATTTAAATTATAATTTAACTTTGTTCACTCTCAGTATTGAGGTGAAAGTAAATACAAAATTAAAATTAAATAAAGGTAGTGGCAAACATTTTTAACAGAAAATGTTTTATAAAACTTATGGGCCCATATTTTGCCCAGTAAACTCTTACACCACTAAATTCTACTAGTTATATGCAGTACGTACCAATTTAAACAAAATATTAAAATGTGACAAAACACGTTAACAGCTATATTGACGAGGACAATTTTAAGGGGTATCGACTACGATACTACTTCAATCATATCGCGGAGGTGGAATCAAATCCTCAAGATCAAATAAGATGAGGGGCCAAATGACACGTCATTTGATAGACCATTAAGATATCTCTTCAATGATACCAAAATCGACCAAACCACTGAATTGTTTTCGATTCCTGGCCAAACATAAAAAAGCAAAAACCACAGCGTATTCATATACTACTTTTGAATCCTTACCGTGAACCAAGCCTGACCTGACCTGTAATTTTCTATAAAATTATCTACTTGGTAAAGTTACCAACATATAGATGTAGCGGCCTTTATTAATAGATAATGAACAACTAACTAGCTGATCTTGTCAGGAATATATGAAAACCAGGCAAATAAGCTGTTGTAGCGATGATATATAATCCATAAAGTGTGTGGCAATAATTAAAATTGGTGAGTGCTAAGTTTTTATTTTCAGCTGACTGTTGACGAGGCAGATGATTGCAGTGATTTAGCGACAAGCACTAAAAGAGGATGATGATTTGGACATTACCGATGAAGAGACGTTAATCAATTTAGTAAAGAGAAATACCAACTCACTCTAACATGAGATAGAGATGTAGAGATGAGTTTCTGTTAAAAGTTTCTGATGTTATTCGTGCAACAGAAAGTACTGACAAACCTACGAAATTCTTTAACAAATACCTTGATAATGTTTTTTGAACATGAAAAAAGTGAAAATAACTGGAAAGCCTTTAGAAGTATCGACGTCGAAGATAAAAAAAGGGTATTTGCTTGTTGCGTTCTAATCGAAACGTTCAGGATATTTTGGGGATTAGTCCGCAGCTCAAGAAACAAGATCTTTTAGCTAAGAACTCGCCTAAGAGTTGTCGGTGATGATAGTGCCAGCAAGGAGGCAAAATACCTGAAGAAGTTAGGCATATGTTGAATAAAATCGAGGGAACTTACCAATCAAATAATAAAATCGATAAAAACTCAACTGATGAGCAGAATTTGGACCTTACCATATCCATGGTAAGGTAAATGCAACGATATGTCAAGGGAAAACAGCATCCTGTGGTCATTAAAATTTATGCTATGCATACGACAAACAGATTTCTTTCGACTGTTTGGTGAATGAAGAAAAGTTACTCCTGTTGAAAAAGGATTAGTAGAAACACCAGCAAAGTTTGACCTTAGTGGAAGATGTGTCTTTATACTTGCTAACACGTCCGAGGGAAGTATCTGTGTTTGTAGACATATAGGTACTTTACTTCCTCTAATAGAATGTATTCTCCTATCATTCTTGGCAGTAATCGGTACTGTCTATGAGACTTCCGAAATAAGTTACTTTGCAAATTGATACTTTAAAACCCTGTCAGAGAATTTTCAAGATGAGAAAATAGTACTGCCGAAATGGTTAAATTCGAGACCAGTAAGATTTCGATCCCCGAGGTGTGGATCTGATCCCGTTGGAGAGTGCAAACGGTGGTCAAAAATTAACAAGAAGAATTTCCAAATTTCTCAATCATTTGTTGTTAGAGACTTGACCTGCTTGATCGAACAATAGAAAAGTATTCCATTACATCGATAACTAAAAAAAAATTGTTCGGACCATTTTTTATTTGACTGCGGCAGTCTTTTTGCTGGGGTACCGTAATATGAATAAAAATAAAATTAAGTTTTCATGGATTTTTTACAATCTAATGAAACTTATTTAGGGGAAGATGATTTGCTCAAATAACTGAGACTTATAGATGTTATACTGCCAAAAGGTGAATATAAACAAATCATAAATCAAAATGATGTGTGAAAAATGTTGGCATTATTATTTAAACGCTTTACTTTCTAATCGTCTTGCATGACGATGGAAAACACTGGGTAGCTGCAAATGACAATTTGCTAAAGTGTTTACAATGACTAACTTTTTCTCGAAAACTGAATAATTAAAAGTTTACTACATTAGGTCAATCTGGGAACATATTTTCTAATTCTAATATCAATTCACGTCCTCGCCTGAAAGTCTGCAATAACCCCACACCGATAATAGGTCAGTATTATAGCTCTCTTATCGGACGTTAGACACGCTCTTCCGTAAACCACTTTATCACCACAAAATGGTTGGCAGCTTCTTATACTTTATTTTACCCCTAAAATCTGCCGGCGATATATTATAATCTTATGGTGCCTTTGAATTTGTTTACGAAATATTCGAGGGCAAAATATCTTTTTTAAAGAAACATTTCAGACATGTTGTGTAATATATGATATCGTATAAAGTGAGTACGAAATAGGGATGGAAAAATGATCATAAATATTTAATATTTCGGTGTTAGTTTCGAAAAGTTTAAGGGGAAAGGGTACACAAAACCAGAAGCTATAATATCAGGCTATTTTGTTTCATTTTTGAAAACATAAAAATGGAGTATTTAAATCTTCTGAGACGACTACGATTTAGATCCTATGGAGTTATAAAACAGTAATCTAAGAGATAGACATTAAATTAATACTAATTAATAAAGCTTAATTGGGATTAAAATAGGATTTGCTGACTTTCCTTGAAGCCTTTTAATATATTTTCGTAGCGCCATTGAAATAATTGTCATTGCCTTCTGTGAATAAAACCGTGCACGATATTGACTAGAAATAATTTGGCAACGGGTATATACGAAATAATGAATGATTTAATTTAAGGCGCAAAATAAGATCCATTACTTAAAAGCAAAAGATCTGCATCCGTTAAGTTTCTAAAGTAGGGAGGAGTTATCTGAAGTATTCTAACATTGTGTCTGCTTTGATTTCAAATAATGATGAGTCTGGAAATCTGGACGGGGCAATACAAATCGAAAGCACCGGTGTTGAAAAGTCCAAGCGTTGTTCCTTAAAGATCTTTTCATTCAATTCGAACATAATGTATAAGAGTGCTAATACTCTAGGAAAAGAACCCCAAAGTGAGGGCCGTTTTCGTAAAACTTGGTATGTATTATCACCACGTTTGTGATTAACCGTCAAGATATTCCCAGTTTGTGAGCTGAATTCTACTACCGCATCCGAGTTCCGCTCCACTACCAACATTCTGGAACCCGGAATATGAAATCCCCTACTTGCTGCAAGAAGTAGGCAAAAAAATTGTCTGCCTCGAACATGAAGCAAAAGCCTGCATCGAGTGCAAATAAGTAAAAAGTAAGAAATTTATATTTTTTTTTTATAAAAAATTTTGATAACTTTTAGGGCTACATCTGCATCTGCAAGTTACTAATAACAGCAATTAATTAATCAGTAGAATTCCAGAGTTTAATACAGAGAAAATTTCCAGTGTGGAGGACGTGCAGCTCTAGAAGTTTTTTTCTTGGAAAGATGCAAAGCATAACGTCCTCTCCAAAAGGCATGAGCGGTACCACCTAAGCAAACCATGAAAACCGAAAGCCACGAGTCGGAACCTGATGAAAAAGAATTCGTCGAGTCTTAACCGTCTTTTTATTAAATATTTAAGTTGCTGTATGGTGAATTAATATCCTTATTTATACCGATTTCCAATAACGTATATAGTGTAATTAATAAGTAGATAATTACATTGTTTGCGTTTTATCATCTAAATGGTACCACTGTCAAGGCTCGAATATAATTTACTTCAGGGCTACACAGATTAAAGATTCTTATATGGACAGAAATACAATAAATATTACAAATTTAGTGTTAAATATAATTTTCTGCACTCATTGTACTTTCAAGGTTTCAAATATGTTTTCATTTATATTACATATTGATAATATTTCTATGAGCATATAATAACAATGTTTCTAAAATTAGCAAACTTGTTACCATTAGGATACAACATACTCGGACTATAATTTCGGGGAAAGGGACTAGACCAAGAAGCGCATTAAACAGCAGAGTAATTGTTATGCCTCCAAGTTTGCAAGTAATTAGTACAGATAGAACAGCTAATGTGTATAAACAACTATGTCGTGCAAGTTTGAGATGTTCCAACTTTGGAGAACTATGCGTAATATAAAGGATTTATATATCATTAGAATGAACATTTGGTTTAGTGCGAACATATTAGTTTTTCAAAAGTGAGAAGATATCATCAGATTATTTCGTTAATTATTTTATAATAACCTTAATGATAATAGCAAGAGAAGAGAGTTAGCTACAGAATTCATTGGCCATTGTCAGAATAGCTGATTTAGTTAATTTTGTTGTACTTGGTTGTAAAGTCCATTGTAGAATTTCTTTCACCTAATTAAAATTTGCAAATTTAATTCATCGCCTTGATCTCGGAACACCTTGAGCTCAAGCGTTACTCAGATATTTAGCGGCTATATAATAATATGTATATATTTATCACCGTTTAATTTATTGAATGGCTATTTTTGAAGACTTTTTGAAAGGTCTACCTTTATTCTAGCTGCCACGGGATTGATTTAAAGTGGTTCGTCTAGTATTTATTGCATTGTACCTACATAGATTTTCTAATTTACACTAAAAATTGGGTAATAATAAAATATTCTTTTAAAGATATCTCCTCTCATTAATTAGCATCTAGGTAATTTATTGAGATTTTTATATAGTAATTAGTAATGGTAATTTTTTGATCAGAAACTTGCCAAAGTACCATAACTATTAATAGATTGTAGTTTGAACATTAACTACAATTGTGGTGATATACAGGTCAGCTTAAGTGATATTCCATAAATATTTTTAGCATTATATTAATCATCAATAATTAGAAAATCTTTTAAATTTTATGAAAGTAGATTGTTCTACCTCAGTAGATTTTTTTAATAAACTTATTGTTTGTATTCCTGGTGTTTATTTTGGCCACTGTATTTCGGCTATAATATAACAATCGAATAAAAACAGTAGTAATGACTAATTTAGGATTTAAGGATCCAATTAAATTTTTCATAAGAGCCTTTAAAAGTTTTTCATTTTAAATTAAACATGCCTTAAAAACATTTCAACACATGCAATCAAATAAATGATCGATCCACAAACTGAAAAAAATGGTATAAAGAGAACGTGCAGGAACAATATGTTTAAGCTGTCTGAGTTTCAAGAGCTTGACAGTGGTTGGTCATTATATGAAATCATTCAATTAAAAAAGATTATTAATAAATATTCCTTTATTAATACAGGGTTTTCCACATTTATAAAGCTTCCTAAATTCATTGAAAATACAAAGGCTGTTTTAAATATAAAAAATAATTATGTGCATTGTTTCCTTTGGTCAATTGTAGCACATTTATATCCAGCCTCGAATGATAAAAACCCAAACCGTGTAACATCTTATCCACATTTTAGTGAAGTTAGGTTTGGAGAGAATCATAGAAAATTAAAGTATAATAAATTTGGCTTTCATCTGACTGAAAAACATTTCCAAAATTGAATTTGCCTATGAGTTATCTTTAAATATTTTTACCTATCAGAAAACTGAAATTTTACCTTTAATTCTAAGTAAATATGATTTTTTAGTTAAAGTTAATTTGCTTTCGATAAATTCACATGAATCTTATGATGACAGCGATAACAGAAGTGAAGATGAATTATTGGATTTGACTAAGAGAATACATCATTTTGCATTTATCAAAAACTTGTCTGGATTATTACATAAACAATTACCCGATTTAAAAAATAAATCTTAGAATTATGAACGCTGTTTAAATGCATTAAATCTAGGGAAAACTTAGAAAAACATATACGCAACTGCAGGAATTTGAATAAAATTCAAATGGTTTTACCGACAGAAACTCAAAAAATATTAAAGTTTCAGATTTTAAATAAATTACAAAATGTTCCATTTACTGTTTATGCCGATTTAGAGCGCATTTTAGTTAATTTGGAAAATAACGATAATAAAACAAAAACATGTCGAAGACATGAACCTTTCAGTAATGGATATTATTTAAAATGTTCATATGATAATACACTTTCACAGTTCAATTCCTATAGAGGTAATGACTGTATCGATTGATTTGTTAAACAATTACATAACCTCGCATTCAAACTAAATATAATTTTTAATACTACTGTACCAATGAATGTACTTACTAATGAGCAAATTCACACTATTAATACTTTTACACATTGTCACATTTGTTCGGAGCAATTTGAACCACATGATCAAATAGTTAAAGATCATTCCCATTTAACTGGGCAATTTATTGGGCTTGTACATGACTCTTGTAATATTCAGTATGTAGATTGACATGGAGTACCTGTTATATTTCATAATCTGTCAGGATATGACAGGTATTTTATCATAAGAGCCTAAGCTACTCAAATAAATGGTAGAGTAAATCTTTTACTTATTAACAAAGAGAAACATAT
>MU187531.1:17437-32131 GCA_016904865.1 Pissodes strobi | reverse complement strand
GTAGAATATACGAAATTACGACATAGATATCCAGAATACGCAAAAAAATTACCATGGCGGCTGAAAGAACTATTCTATTTTCGTTATAACAGGACATTATTTAGTTTTTTTTAATGATTGAGCAAGACAATGCTGCTTTAGTGGGTTTTAAGAGATGTGTTCTTCATTAGTGATTATAGTTCCGTCCGCGCCTCTGCAACAGTAAATGTAAGCATTATATAAGTAGGTATTCCTAGCACCTGTCAGGCATTGTACTTTGATGCCATACTTTACCAGTTTATATGGCATGTACATCTTAAAGCCACATATTCCCCTAAAACTCGCGAGTATTTCATCTATGGTACCAGACTAATCAAGTTCATAAGCACGATAACATTTTCATCTCTTCCGCTTTTAATTTTTGAATTGTTGTTTTGATTTTAATTGACATTATTTGGATAAATAAAAGTAAGAGTAAAATGCTTCTTGAGTTACCTTGTCGCTGCTCAGATACGTCTTATTGCGGTGGCACCAGGGGTGTGAGTTCGAATTCTGAAAATTGAATTATGGGCGCCAGATCTAAAGTAGACCGAAAGATAAGAAAAGATAAGCCAAATTGTCAGATTACATTATCCATAATAAGACACCGATATAAGGAAAGTAAACGTAAGAAATAAAAGACATGTTTTCCTAACAATTTTTAATAATAATATTTGACTCTCCTGAGTATCTTTCAATTTTACATCTGAATAAAAATTCCAACTACCAATTAACATTCTGTATAGGTAAGATAAAATAAGCAATATTTAACATGAACGGATAAATGTACAAGAAAGTTACGAAGCTAAAAGTTAAAGATATATAATTTCGTTTTGAGGTACGGTAAGATAACTGTACAATTAGATAAATGTACAAGATTTCATTGATTAGAACAAAATCCAAGTTACGAAGCATTAATCTCGTTTTGAGATACGGTAAAATAAAAAATAGGATAAATGTACAAGATTAATCAACAATACGATAAAAGTAAGATAAATCTATGAGATACGATAAAGATGCTTAAAAAGATCAAATAATGAGGAATTGTGCAAACATTTCTAAAAAAGATCACTTATCTTTATGGAATTCCAGACGAGAATGCTCGGGGCTCCTAACACTTCTTCATCAGAGTGGTTTCATAATCACGTAGTCATCCCGACCATTTAATTTTCACTTCCCAATCAACAACTACATTGCTATCCACCAGGCTACGATTTTAGGAATGGAACACCGTCCTGGAATCTCTCGATCCTTCTCTACAGTCTCCTCATCCGCCCATATGAATTGAAATTAAGTACTATCACTCAACTCGAACCAGTTCAAATTCAGGACTCCATTAAAGTTAGCATTAAAATTAGAGTGGAGTTAGGTAGGGTTAAGAGTAAATTTCAAAGTAGAATTAAGAGTAGATTTAAGAGCCTGAAATAAAATAAAACGAACATCAGACGTATCAAAATGGCGTCCTCGTGCTGCTAAATAACTCGCCATCACTCAAATAATTACCTGTTGGTCGGCTCTCCTTCAGGTGTCGGCTAATCCACACTAAAATGCCATGGAGTCAAAAATTATTACAATCCAGCCTAGCTGCCATCAATTTCCAGGGAAATTAAAACATTTTTGACGCCTCCGTCACCGCCTATCACCTTTTAGGCCTGAAGGTCTAATCAAAAGGGACTCGTGCTTCAGGTACCATCGGTTTTATTCACCTAGACTCACAAAACTTGATTTCCGCAGGATGCACACGAAATCAGCCTACAATATCCGAGTCAATTCAAATACCGTCAACTAAGTAAACATGAACTCACTTCCTAATTAGAAAATTCCGCAAAATCTCGATCAAAACTCCTTCACAAGACAATCAGAATTATGTAACTGTTAAAACAAATCACCTAGTTATGTCACAAACTAAGGAAATCAGTAAAAATTAATAGATGCCTTGCAGTTGCCTATCTACATCGCCAACATTTCATATTAAATTCAAGATACCGGCAAACGTATTTACTGTATGCCTGCAGCCAGTAGCGTAGACAAATCAATTACATTAAAAAGATTTCCAATGGCGTGCTAGATTATATTGAAGTTTGCGAATGTAAGAAAATAAATTAATTATTTTTGGATATTTAACCGCGATCCGATTTGTTACAGAAAATTCAAAATTACTGATTTTGGAAAGAGTATATCCAAATGACTGTTACAGCACATCGGCAATTTTGTATACACATTGAATATCAAGGGATTTGCCGATGCTGAATCATTCTTTTGTCGCTCTTCCCGATCTTCAGGATTATCAAACCATAGATCACATAAAAACTATGCCCATCATGCATCTAAATATTTCTCTAACGGTACCATCAGTAGCGACTTTGATATCAAGTTTATTGTGGTTCGAACTCCTTCACATCGCTGAATTTACCAGTAAACCTAAAAATATCTTCAATACAATAATATCAACGTCTCTTATATTTATTCTCTCCTATACTTTGTAGCGCATAAGCATTGCACTAAGTTTTTTGTTAGTCCACTCCATAATGTGTTGTAAAATATTTTCATTGAATAATAATCCACTGTGTCACTTCGCACTTTAACGGTCAGTATGGAAATTTTCATGTCAATATCACATTTAGATAAGATTTTAGATAATGGACGAACTTGTGAAGAATACCATCGGTATCGATTATTGCTATAAAATAAGCTGGCGTATTTCCTTGAACCGTCCTGCCATTTCCATCATCAGCATTTTGCTCTGAGCTTATATCGTGTTCAGATTCTATTCAATATTATCCGAAAAGCTTCTTTATGTCATCACTGCCACTGAAAGCTTCCAGGTACTATTTTTGTAAAGCCTCTTCATAATCCGGTTGATCTAAACGTACGTACTTTAACGACACGGTTATATTCTTGTTTACACGCGGTAGACTATTTTCGAATAAAAATGGAGACGCGTGGCTTGTCAGACTAGGCTAAATATACCAACCATAATAACTTCTTATATATACTGATCTACTTTTGCAAAATGGGCTACCTGCTAAGCTCGAGTTGTATTTTAGTTTCATTTAAGATGAGACCATGAGTATTTGAAACAATCTGAAAATCCATATTAATATCGTCTGTTGCATTATCAGTGATCTGAATCTGATCTGATATTGAGAAACAATTCAGGTCTTCAGAAGTTGAGAAAACTCAACTGTATAAATAGAAAAATAGATGACACCTTTATCAAGCTTAAGATAATTAGATGAAATTCCACGAAATGTAGATTTTTCTTGACGATTTTTAAAATAATTACAAAAACACGAAAGGCACCATCTCCTAGTCCAAATTATTTTCAATTAGTGTTCAAAATAACATGATCCATAGTGTCGAATGCCTTACTTTAGTCGCGAACAATCGAGATGATTGGCGTCGCGTCGTAAACTCTGTAAAGGTCATCAGTAACGATAGCCGAGCTATTGTTGCACGGTGGTAATTACGAAAACCAGGATAAGTATTAAGTAGAATATTAAGTGTTGATTTAATATAGCAGTAATTGTTTTTTCTTATATGTTTGAAAGACCACCCCACCAGAACTGGGAGGCGCTAAGTGGTTTTCCCAAATCACGTTCCGTTTCCGCGCTGGTGTTGTCGGCTTCCACAGTAGGAATATATGGACATGATGGTGCTTCCAGGATCAAAATATTCCGGAAGTAAACTCCCCGGCCATTCGGATCTCCGGGCGCTGGGTCGCCCTGGGAGCCTTTCATTCCGCATTTCACAGATACCAAAGATACCGAACCAATTTAGAATAGATTTCTGCAACATAAGAGGCCTAAATACAAACATAAATTCGGTACACCAACATCTACAAGTATGTTCTACAACAACAACAGTGAACTACTCCTATCCTGGTTACGACTTACATACCCGATTTAGACAAAAGTTCGGCATATGCCTTTTGTACGAAGCGACCTTTCATGTCACCGCGAGGAAACACTCGAACCGAACAACTTTGACGTCATGTGGCTCAAGTTCACTGCCAAGGGGTTAACCAAGTTTATATGTTGTCTCTATTGCCCTCCGAGCGATAGAGCCTACCAAAGCTTTTTATCAACACTGGCTACCACTTTTGACTCAATACAGGTCGATCACCCCAGTTCAGAAATAATCGTTCTGGAAGACTTCAATGCCCACAACACAAACTGGCTCAAACATCACAACAAGACCGACAACGAAGGTAAAGAAGCTGAAGCATACGTCATCAGCTGCGGGCTTACTAAACTTGTAGACGAATCAACTCGAATCTCAGAGAGGGGCGAATTCGCCGCCGTCCTGGATCTTTTTCTAACCACCAATCCTGACCAGTACAAAATTACAGTTGGTCCGCCATTAGGTACTTCCGACCACAAACTTATTACAACGGTGGGTGAATTGCCACTCATACAGAAAGACCCACCATTGCCTCGCAAAATCTGGCATTACAATTCTGCAAACTGGGACGATCTAAGGGAGTTCTACCTAGATTTTTCTTGGCTCGACGTCTGCTTTGGCACTGACGACTCGTCAGTCTGTTGGGAAGAGATCACGCAAGTAATCTCCTCAGGAATGGAGGCATACATCCCAAATTCCATCAAGTTATAATCAGAAAAAAAAGCCCTGGTTCGACAGAAGATGCGAAAGAGCTGTAGGTAGGAAACAGCAAGCCTACAAGTACTGGCAGCAAAATCAGACCGCTGAAAATCGCAATTATGTTGTCGAAGCGAGAAACGAATGCAAACGTGTGATCGACGAAACTAAGGACAAACACAATCAAAGGATCAGGAATAAACTTTTGCAATGTCCTAGTGGTTCCAGGAACTTCTGGTCGGTAGCAAAGACAGTAAGTAACAACTTTACAAAAACGTCTCTCCCACCTTTGACGGACGAACGTGGCATCACGGTAACTACAGCCAAGGAAAAAGCAAACATGCTCGCTAAAATGTTTTCATCGCACTCTACCTTAGACGTCCCCCAAGGCAAGACTCTCCCTACCATATCGAACATCAATACTGCCATGGCAGAAGTCAAGTTTTCTCACCGTGATATTCGCAAAATATTTCAAGAACTAGATACGCAAAAGGCATCAGGAACGGACGGAATACCTGGCATCGTGCTAAAGAACTGCGCCAACGAACTAACACCCGTTTTTTCCAGGCTTTTTTCTCTTTCTTCGGAAAAGGGATTTACCCATCCTCTTGGAAAGTCGCTCGAGTGCAACCTATTTCAAAAAAAGGCAAGAAAACCACGTCCTCAAACTATCGCCCAATTGCCTTGCTTCCAATAATCTCCAAAGTCATGGAACGTGTAGTCAACCAGCAACTACTCAAGTACCTCGAGAACAACAGAATAATCAGCGATAATCAATATAATCAATATGGCTATCGGGAAGAAAGATCGACAGGAGATATATTGGCCTATGTCACTCATATATGGAGTAGGGCAATTGAAAACTACGGAAAGTCTCGAGCGGTTGCGTTGGATATTTCAAAGGCATTCGACAGAGTTTGGCATGACGGACTGCTCAACAAACTGCCGTCCTACGGACTGCCAGCCTCTCTCTGCAGCTGGCTGGCCAGTTTCCTTAAGAACCGATCCCTACACGTTGCACTCGATGGACACATCTCGGACACATTCACCATCAACGCGGGCGTGCCTCAGGGCGCAATACTTTCACCAACTCTGTTCCTCATCTATATTAATGACCTGCTGATCCAAACGAATAATCCTGTTTACAGTTTTGCAGATGACAGTACCCTTGTCTCCCACTTTAGATCAGAAAAACCCTTACCAGCGACTGAGACTCACCACCGCAGACAGGAGCAGATTACAGCTATTAATCAAGACCTGGAGACAGTTCAAACTTGGGGCGACCGAAATTTGGTCCGGTTCAATGCAGCAAGGACCCAAGCAGCAACGTTTACCAAGAGGGCCAATACAGCGGGCCCTGACATCATTATGGCAGGATCGGCCATTCCTTCATCCTCATCAATCGGACTGCTGGGTGTCTCGGTCAACAGCAATATGTCATGGCATAACCATGTTGCTAACATCACAAAGTCAGCCTCCCAGAAGGTTGGTGCGCTATTTCGCAACAAAAAACTCTAACACCGCATCAGTTGCTCTTGCTGTGCAAAGCGCAAATAAGACCGTGCTTAGAATATTGCTCAAATATCTGGGGTGCCGCACCACACACTAAAGTTGCTGGATTCCATTCAGAAGAGAGCTGTGCGTCTCGTCGGCGACCCGGAGTTGACCCGGAATCTGGATAGTTTGGAACACCGCAGACATGTGTCTGTTTAACAGATACTTTCACGGCAGATGTTCCCAGGCTTTGGCCTGCATCATCCCGCCCCTGGCAACTCCTGTCAGACAGTCACGACAGACGGCAGAAGCGCACCAGTTCGTCGTACAACTAGAGATACTTAGAACATCGCTTTACGAGAACTCCTTTGTCTGGCGCACTGCATCACTGTGGACATCTGTTTCCCACTAATTACAGCCTACAACTGTTCAAGAACCGTGTCAGTCAACATCTTCGAACACACATCGCTCGTCGAGCGCCATAGGATCTCCATTTAGTGTGTGTGCCACTGCCATAAAAAAAAACATGGTTGGTGTTAAGTGAGAATCATCTGAGGGGTTGGATATTTTAGGAGCTGGTAATATATTAGCCATTTTCCATCTATGTGGATACTAATGTGATATTATATATTTATTATAAAAGTAAGATATGACAACAGATAAGAAACGGCATATAGGGTCCTTTTAATGTCAATTCCATCAGCTCATGTAGCCAATTTTCTCAACAATGTCTTCCGAATCCTCTTGAAATTAAAATCGTTGAAAATCGGTCCGAAACCAGGATTTGCTAATATATTTTTGTTTAATGAATATTATTCACAAGGAAATAGGTAAAGAAACTCTTGACCAGATGATAGGAAACATCATTACTTGGCGATGAAATATCATATCTTTTAAATTGTCTATAAGCCATGGAGAAGGCAGTTTTGTAATTTTTGTTTTTTTTTAATGGTGTATATGTTTCGGCTAAAGCCCAAAATAACGATAAAGCTAGTAAATGTGTGCAAACTTCGCGTTTTATCCAGCGTAAACAAACTAACCCAAACTAATCTAAAAATTTGGGTTTGTGTTAGTTTTGTTAGTTTGTTTACGCTGGATAAAACGCGAAATTAAAGCTAATCCTTTAGTTGAAATCTCTCTCCAGCTTGGTCTTTGTTGAGGTTCTTCTTTAAATTTTTCACTATCCTCAAGCTGATCCTTATAAATTGTTCTGTGATTCACTCCTGATCAACCTCAAACTTTATTTTTCTACGACCGTGCGTGAAATATACTTTCACGCATCACTACTAATGCGTGAAGTACAACGTATTCCTTATGGGATTTATTTGACGCATACTTCCATAAGAGTCCATGGACGCGCGGATCCAAAATGAACAGGTGGCTATGCTTGTCCTATTTTGATTGAAGTTTTGCGAGCTATGACAACTGTCATTTAAAAGAATAATTATTGTGTAATTACGTTGATCGTGCAAATACTGTTAGAAATTTCAAAACTATGGACTCAGATTCTGATCTGGAATTATGTGGTACTCCACCAGAAATAACAGCCGCAGCCAATATTGCAAGCGAATCCTTATTGCCGAGCAAATCCCTCAAAATTAACGAAAGTACTTATCAAAAATTTGTATCCTGGCAAAACCAAAATAAGGTAAATTCATTTTCCGAAAATTTACGGTCGTAGAAAAAGTATAGTGTGCAACACGTGCGTGAAGACTTTTTATCCCTAAAAGTTGACTTCACGTACTTGTTACACAATATACTATTGCCTAATGGGAGTAATTCTCGTTGATCTATTCTTTGGCAATGCTTACAGGTATCCTCGCATAGTCTGCTGGATAAAGCGCCTGCATTATTATGCAATCTCCCTGCCCTGTGCTTAACCTTAAGGTTATATTTTTGTAACTTTTCAAGCCATCTGGCTACCTGCTCTTCAGGCTGTTTCATATCTAAAAGCCATTTAAGTGCTGCATGATCAGTTCTTATAAGGAATTCTTGTCCATACAGATATTGATGGAAATGCTCAACAGACCATACTATTGCCAAAAGCTCTTTTCAGGTTACACAGGAATTACGTTCAGGTTTCGAAAATGTTTGACTGTAGTATTCGATAACTCGTTCTTCTTCTGCTTGTACTTGCTATAAAACCGCTCCAATGCCGGTGTTGCTTGCGTCTGTGTCCAATACAAATTTACCATTTTTCCGGATATCCCAATATTGGACTAGAACATACAGCCGCTTTTCATTTCCTGAACGCAAAATCACAGTAATGATCCCAGTTATAATTTGCTCGTTCTTCAGTGAGCTTATGTAGAGGTGCAGTTATATTTCCAAATCCTTCGACAAATCTTCTATAATAAGTACATAATCCAAGGAAGCTCCGCAGTTCGCGTTTGTCGCGAGGACGAGGCCATTCTTTGATTGCTGTAACCTTTCATTGGTCGGTTTGGATTACCTCTGATGATACGACATGCCCGAGAAATTCAATTTTTTTTTGAAAAAGAAAACATTATGTCGGATTCAGTAAGAACTGAGCATTCTTGTGTCTAGTAAAACAGGCTTTGTATGTGCCTCTTCGAGGCAGTTTTTCTCATTACCAATATATCACCATGCTTTCCAAGTGAGGCCTCGTAGAACAACTTCCATAAAACGCTTAAAAGTAGCGGGGCATGACATAGTCCGAAGGGCAAAACTTTAAACTGATATAAGCCACTTCCGGTAGAGAAGGCAGTCTTTTCCTTATCCTGTTCGTCAATGCCTAATTGCCAGTAGCCGCTCTTTAAATCGAGTGTTGAGAACCAATGAGAACCTGCTAGTGTCGTTCACGTGTCATTAATTCTGGGAAGTTGATAGCTCTCCTTCTTAGTGGCGTCACTGAGCCTTCTATAGTCCATGCAGAATCTGGTAGCCCCATCCTTCTTGGTGACTAAGACAGCAGGAGACGACCATGGGCTTGATGACTCTTTAATAATTCCATCGTCAAGCATTTTGTTCACTAATGTGGTAACCTCTCGATGATTCGTCACTGGTAACCTCCGAGGATGCTGCTGTGTGGGGTGAGCACTTCCAGTGTCGATTTTATGTTTTATGGTGTTCGTTCTTCCAGTATTGCTAACTTTCTTTTCGAAGGCTGTGCTCTACTCTTTGATAAATTGTGCAGCTTTCTTCAGTTCTTCGGAAGACAGATGATGTCACGACTTCTGGAAATGTTCTAGAACTTCCTTAAGTGATGTTGAGGGTGTTACTTCTGACCGCGTTTCGCAACTGGTTACCCACTGCATCGGGTCGCAAGTGACTATTACATCTCTCTTTTGATTTTGATGGAATTGGATGAAATATTTTGGTAACGTGGCCTATCTTCTCCCGGAATCTTTTTATTCAACAGCCCCTTTTGGGAATGTCCAGTCCTCCACTTTTATAGAATTTCGGTTACAACTAACTAACTAACTTCTAGTGGCTCCTGGAATCTCTCCGTGGCCTGAAGAACTTCGGTTAATTTCTTCAAAATACCGTCCATTTCAGTTAGTTCACAACTCTTCGTCGGCTTTTCTTCCTGGATGGATACGTCCCTGATTGTTGGTTTAGAGATTTTACAGGCCGCCTCGATTTCTTGAGCCCTACCCAAAGCTTCATTGCTGTTGCTAGACGTCGCATTTTTAGAGCTTCTGGATCTCTGATACCATCCACGAAGTTTTGGGCAGCAAGTTCCTCTTGTAATTCCTCTGTTGCTCCCGAGTACGCCAATTGAATGAGACGTCAAACGTCTGCCTCAAATTCTAAAAGGTTTTCACCAGGTTTCTGATGTCGAGACTTTAGTTATGCCTGATAGAGTTATCTTCTATGGTGGTCGCCAAATCGTCTCTCCAGGGCAGCTGTCATATCTCCCTGCTGGCACTAATATCGTAGCCATTTCTTCATTATTCCAACCGTTGGCAACAGCAGCGGCTTCAAATTGTCTTTTGCACATTGTCCAGGATGTTTGACCATCGTAGGTTGGAGATTTGATATGCTGTCCTGTGGCAAATACCCTTTCGGTGAGTCTTTGATTTATTAGTCTGATAACTTCTGCTTGTAGATTTCTCATTTCTTTCTGTACGTTTCCTACTTCTTTTAGTACATTTCCAACTTCATTTTGTACATATATTTTTAACTTATTTTTGTACAGTTCCAACTTCTTTTTGTATATTGTTCATCTCTTTTTAAAATTTCCTATTTTGTCGGTCCAATATTTTCTGTAATTTTCCTTACTCGCCTACAATTACTTCCAGCATTCCATTCTTACCTACTTGATCTTGTAAACTTTTCGGAAGCCGGTCCTATTCTGCTTGCCTTCTACGTTCATCATCCTTCCGTTCCGCTTGCCTTTTATCTTCTTGGTCTTGTAAAATTTTCTGAAGCCTTTCCTGTTCTGTTCGCTTTTTGCGTTCATCGTCGTCCCGATCTGCTCGCCCCTCCGCATTTATATTTTCCATGAAATCGGCCAACATTTTATTTATTTGCTCCATTTCTGCCGTTTGTTGCCTTGTATTGACCATAGAATGTTATAAAATGTTCACAGAATCCACCAATCAAACTGTTCTCGTTGACGTACTTGTATCCTCTTGTCTCCTCGAAGAATACTTCACAAGTCCGTTCCCTGCACAATCCAACTTCTGACACCAAATATTACGTTTTTCTTGTGGGTTCTGACGGAATTACAGATTTTACTATTTTAAACTAAGACTATCTTTATCCTTTATCACTGCATACAATTAAACACGCTAAACTACTCTTATAAGTTTACAACTGATATCTCTTTACAATTCAACACTGAATGATCAACTAACTCAACACGTGTTTTGCCTGCTATTTATATACAATCTAAAATCTATGGCGAATACTCCGGACGAAGCGAGGTCTCTCTATATTATTTTCGACCAGGGCTGCACGCATCGGGAGAATTCCACGGAATTTTCGCGGCTGGCGTAGTCACGATAGGGCATAACAAAAACATTTGGATGGTTGCTAGCCGTGACAATATCCTTATTTGTTCGCAAAATATTTAACAAATTTAACGTGAGAAGTTACCTGGTCCACTTAAACTGATTGGTGGAAATTCAACACCCACTGTTTTCAACACTTACTGGTTTCAGCACCTGTTTTTGACAGCCATGGATTAAGAAATATGCACGACCAAGTATGGATACAATTGCTTTTCATTTTGTAACACCTTTAACGTTGCATTCTAATGTCCAATATTTATCAGCTTACACAAAATTATGAGTCAAGGCCTTTCAAAATCTAAGATGGCATGCTTTCGCCATTCATTGTCCAAGCTTGGCGGATCTACAAGTTCCAGTAAGACAAAAATATTTTAAAAGCATGCTGAAGATATTTTATATTGAATTGATATTTTTATATTGATCACCAATTCAATTAAAAAAAAAAAATAGTTGAAAATTTTTCGAAACCTTTTCTTTGAATATATATGATTTCTTCTTAATTTCTGTAAGCCGTGTGAAGCTGAACTATTGACTAAAGTGTTCTAATAACAAAAAAGTGCCCGGGTCTTTATGATATAACGTAAAAATATATTTATGGCTTCTTAAAACGGCGAAGTTAATAAAATCGCTACATAGTGTTTTCGAAAGGGTTTCTAGCTATCTTTGTAAAGTAACGACCTTTGTGACTGAAGTAAGAGTTTAAATTGTGCCATGAAATCTAAGTTATAGGGCATAAACTTTAAATAACTTTTATGAATGAGTTAGGCAATATTTTCAATATTTTGCTCATTGTGTTTGGAGGGTTCTCAAATAAGCACCTATTTAAATAAGCAGAAAGTACTCCATACGTCTTCAGCACAATATCGATGCATGACTTTATTGATAACCACCTGCTTGTGAATTTTTATATATTTTTTTCCATAATGCAATTCTACATAAGAAAATCATCTAAAATAAGCTTAAGAAGATCTCTACATGCCTTGAAAGCTATGTCATCCTTTGGACATAGGTAAATATGCTATG
Organism: Pissodes strobi; assembly: GCA_016904865.1. NCBI lineage: Eukaryota > Metazoa > Arthropoda > Insecta > Coleoptera > Curculionidae > Pissodes > Pissodes strobi. The sequence goes on along the minus strand of MU187531.1, from coordinate 20,018 downwards.
TGACATGAAATCTTTAGGCAAAAATTTCGGATAAATCTTGTTTTAGCCAGGATAATATCCACTTTTGTTGAACTGTCATTATATTGATAATATCGGATGAGAAAGATACCAGATTTGATCAAATAATATTATTTTAGATTGAAGTATTCTTTAACATAGCAATCGTTGGCTGTGGGGCCTAATATTTTTATTAAATCAGAAATTAGTCTTTTACTGCATTTATGTCATTATCATAAAATATAACACACATTTTTTTAAAGAAATGTCAGATGTTTTATTCATAATTATTGAAAAAAACGATGTCTGCTTAACCTTCCGCTGCTGGCGCGTATATTTCAGGCACTCTTACTGGCGGCGGACTGTGAGTCCGCATAAAATTTTTCTGCATATTGCAATAAAAACGCAAAAAGCATACGATAGGTTATTATTTATAGTTCAGAACAAAAACTATACTTAAATGGGAATATTAAACATAAATTTAACACAAATTTAAATCAAAAATTTTGTTATGATATACTTGGAACTCAATGCTCATAACAGTCTGAACTAACACAAGTTAGAAGTTCTAAACCATAAACTTGTTACATGATCGACATGAAAATCGTTGGACAGTTTGTCTTGCTATCACAATTGTGACATCGTCCTCTCATGTTCATTGGCAGTGGATCAGTAAAATTTGGGCTTAATTGAACATCGGGAAGTGGGTGAACCAAAATTCAGGCTTTCCTCCTAAATACTCACCTGGATCAGCTTAACGACGTCATACTATCGCATTTTCATCCGACTTGTAAGGGCCAAACAAAATTTAGCCCCTCCCTCCTAAACACGCCACTGGATCACCTCAGTTACATCATAATATTGAATTGTTGTCCGACTTAATACGGATAACACTTACATACCTAAATGAAGCTAATAAATGTGTCAGTATATTTTGCTCTTACCTTCAAATGTGAGGCAAACGGAAAATCGATAAGTAAACTTACAACTTTTCAAACTATGATGGGTTACTGGCCGCGGACTGTCACTCCGCACATGCACATAATTTAATACAAGCACGCCACATTCTATACTGACGTCTAGCACGTCGTTTATAAGGAATACCGAGACAGGTAGAACCGGCAGAAGTGGGAGTCCGTGGTAACTTGGTAAAATGAGAACTTGCGGACTATCATCAGTCCGCGCGCCAGTTGTGGAAGGTTAAGACCACACGATATAAGTGAAAATTTCGAAGAGCATCAGAAATTGTATAAGAAATAGTATTTGCTAATCAAAGTCGTAGTGTTATATGCAAACAACAATTATCAAATAATAATAACTGGGATGTGCGCCGATATCTATATGTATGCAATGCTAAAATGGTAGAAATCATGCGAATAAATGCAATATGAATAAATATTTTAGATGCGCTTACCACAAATGCTATAGGGAATTCCATGTTAAGAGTTAGATTTTACCTCGAAATCTTCCATAATATCGGCAAACCCGCTGCTTTTCGCTTGAAAAATGTCAAATTCTCCGATCCTGGTGCATCTCTTCGGTGCCAAATCGTTTTAAACGAGATTTCAGACAAATAAGTAAATAAATCTACTTACTTACTACAAAAACTATGGGTATCGATATGCCGAAAGAGAAATTTTACCTTGAAATCTGCGTCAGAAATTGTACCTAAACACCAAAAAATGTAAATTTTTTCTGAACCCATTTTTCAAAACTAAACTAAATGTATAAATCTTCATATACGAGTATATCATATATCATTTAGGGGGGTTTATATATCAAAATTGCAAAGAGACAAGTTATGCCAATTTACTCAAGAAAAGTCTCCTTTACCACTGAATGAGAATTACAACTTAGTTTATAAGGTGCTATATAAAACCTGTGAACAGTGCTATATAGGTCAGACGTCGAGAAACTTCAAAGGCCGTCTTACACAAAGACATATAAAAAAAGTAGACCGATTTGTTTACTAAATATGAACACGCCAACATTGTTCCTCTTCTTCTTTCCCCTCTTATGAAATAGTACGCAAGTCCTAGTATTAATTACCGCTCCTGCGGCGTTGTTGCCGATGATACCTAAGAGTACGTCTGTATCATGGAAAATCGGCAGCTTGTTTTTAATAACGTAACAGAAAAATTACATTTATTAGAAAATAGAGCATGTCAAAATATAATTTCCTTTAAAGTATACCGTGCAGATTATAATACTAACATATAAACATTTATAATACAAAACTTGAATCAAATAGAAAACACAAAAAAAATATGAAGTGTTATACCTATTTTTGGCAAATTTTCAGTGTAACAATAATTAAAATTTTTAAAGACGTATACATATATATATATATATATATCGTCGTTTTACTTTCAAAACCTCGTAAGTCCAATTTTTTCGGAAAATGAGGTTTTAGCATAATTTGGCTAATATTATCAATTAAAATCTATATTTAAAACCTTTTAAGTCTATATATACTGTAGTGCCATATATGATAGTATTTTTAAAACACTTATTTCATTATGACTCCACGATCTTACATTTAAAACCTCGTAAGTCAATTCAGCTAAATGAAAAGTACTTTGAG
>MU187531.1:0-17337 GCA_016904865.1 Pissodes strobi | reverse complement strand
TAAAAAATAAGATTATATATGTCTTCGTGCACTGACAATGAAAAATAAAGAAATAGTATTACGGTAAAAAGCCCTCATTCATTATTCATGATTCTGAGCGTATTATCTTAATGCAACGTCTTCAAACCTACTGCGTTCCAAGCCGATAATTCAATATAGCATTACCGACGACTCCTTTGAATAATGTCTCTGCCTCCATCAATTCTCAAGTTAAAATAAGTCGGTTTCGTGTGGAAGATAAAATTTGTTGTAGCGCTTTACTATGATGTATCTACATTGAATATTCAGTACGGGAACTCAAAAAACTGTGCTAAAGAAAAATATTGGAGTATCAAAACAATAGAAATACAACTCTTATAGCTACTGGGATATTGCTATTACAAATATCTTATATAATAACATATCTACGTTTAGTATCTATTTCAATAGAAACGTAACAGGACTTTAAGTAAATGCAAACAATGTATTGTTTTGGAAATTAAGCTTAGGTTACAAATTTGATGTTTCTTTTTCTAACGACCGCGAAAGAAAAAAGAGATAATTTAGGTATACTAACTATGTATTAATATTTATAAAAGAACCCGGTTGCAAAAATCGTTCCAAAAAAGTAAGGCACTTTTTCATATACAAAGATAATAAATATATAATTATAAACTAATTACGGCACTAAAGTAGACGGTTTGTGAAATACGTAATCTGTTTAGGAGTCACAAACCGAACAAAATATATAGTTTCAGATATTAGGGCGAAATCCTTTAATCAAGATCGTCTTCTACGAGTACATTGACCTTTGTTAACTTTGCCTGCTTTTAAAGCAACTGAAAGATTTTAAAATCTATTTTTTTATCAACAGTTCATTAAATAAATAGTTTATAATAAATAGGATTGGTTTACAATTACAATGATATATTAGCATGTTATGTTCGGTAGAAGCATATTTTTAATTTTTAGAAAGCTTTTATTTTTTCACTTTATACTTAGTAAAATTGAGTTAATTTTGAATCTGCATCTTCAAAAGTAAAGTTACATTTTTACATTTATCTTGCATTATAATAATAATAAAGGTTATTTTTTTCAAAACAGCAATAATTTCTTTTCCCATTACTAAAAAATTATCTGATATCGGCACGGCATAATAAACAATCGGCAGGCTCACTCGCCTTCTCGATAACGCTATGCGCATATTCTCGCGCACGCCGCCATTTGGGGATCCAACCTCTCAATCAAACAATTGTCGTCGTTTGTTACAATAAAAAGAAATAGTTACGGCAGTTAGGAATCAGTTGCGTTTATAGTTCAATGGCGATGTGTATTATGTAGTTTCTGTCAATTTTCTTGAGAATCGTAGAATGATTTTCTAGATTTTATGATATACCAGGTATTTTCTAGTGTCATTTCTTAACTTTGACGTGTTTTCACTATGCCTGGGCAAAGTTGTGAAGAAAAAAACTGTAGGAACAAACGAATAAACTGCATTAAAAGCTTTTTTCTTCAAACGTCAGTAAATCCGTTATTACTCGACTGTGTAGGCGGCAGTGAAGTTTCGTTTTTCCTCCGCCGGAGCTTTACTTTTCACTTTCCCGCCGGCGGAGGTAAAAGTGTTGTCATAGCAACATAGATACAATACAAACAAACATCAAAATAAGCGTCAACAACTCAAGAGTTATTAAACTAAAATTTGTATTTATCACTCAATTTGTGACTGCATTTCTAAAAATCACTAATTTAGGAACAAATTGGTTATTATTTAATCGAACTTACTCAATAACTGCTTATAAATACGGAATTAAAATGCAATCGAAAACGCAATTTTAAAAATATAATTATTGTTGACAGTGTCCACTGACAGCTTTATGTTACATTACTATAGCAACAACCTGAGCCTATTCACCGACATCGCACCGGTCTAAGCCGTCTTGCGAACCCACTTATCTTTAATAATAATTATTATTACTATTAAAAAGAGACGTTTTTGGATTAATTTGTCGACATTTGAAGAAAAAACAGCATATTTTATTTGGAGGAAAAGTTACTTTTCATGGCTTGCTCTCTATTACCAGCCTCACTCCGTTCGGCTGTTAAACACGAGCGCGCCATGAAAAGTATTACTTTTCCTCCATATAAAATAATATACTATTTTCTACGACTGCTATGAAAAGTGTCTAAAAACGCACGTCAAACATGATCTGAAAATGACTAATTTCACATGATGTATGATGCTACTGTGTGAAATATTTTCACATAGGTTGGGTCTGGTTTGGCCAAAATGATGGATACACAGCACGAATGTCACAAAAATTTGAATCAAGTAGGTCGTGATTTTCGGTTGCCTGATTACACTTATTTTAATTTCAACCTGTCAAAAGTATTGTTAGAAAAAATTATCTTTTGCTGTGTAAAAATGGAGAGTGATAGTGAATTTGAATGTACACAGCCAGAAATAAAAGAGAAAGCTACAAGCGTCTCGCTAAATCTTTTGCCGGAAACTTCAAGATACAGGTACGGGACCACATACCAAAAATTTCAGGGGGTGGAAAACAAGAAACAATGTTATAACCTCTTCAGAAAATGTACTGCTAGTATATTTTGAAGAACTATCGAGGAAATATAAAGCATCCACGTTGTGGTCGATATTTTCCATGCTAAAAGCTACCATAAAAATAAAGCACAATATTAATATTACCACAGAACAAGCAATATTGTGAATAATGGTTATAAGGCTAACATTGTTGATAATTTAATTAAAAATTACGATACCAAAAAAGCTTTAGAATTGGTGTACCCAAAAATTAATAATAATGAACTTAGCAATTATCAAATTTTAACACACACAGGAAAGTTAACACAAAAAATATCACAGTATATAAAAAATAAAAATATGAATGCCAAAATTGCCTTTAAAATCAACGATAAAATTAGTAAGTTCATTATAAATAACAAATCCTCTACACCTAAAAGTAAGAAAAATGGTGTCTATAAATTAAATTGTGGTTCGTGTTCCAAAGTATATATTGGTGAAACTGGTAGACCTTTTGAAAAGAGAATTAAAGAACAACAGTCTTGTTTCATTAATGGCAAGGATACTTCTAACTATGCTTGTCATTTAATTAATGAAAACCACAATTTCAATAATGATTTCAATGTTTTACATATTGAAAAAAAAGGTAAAAAAAAATTAAATTTGTTAGAAATTATGGAAATCAATAAATATAAAAAATTGAATATATTACTTAAGGAACAAACTGATTTTGGGTTTTCTACGTTATTAAACCTTTCCTAGAAATTGTTAACTTGTTCCCTTTGCTATTCATAAGGCGCCTGGGTCAAGATTATTTTTTGTAATTTACCTGCAACAGCTGAACTATATAATTTTAGCATATTTGAGTGTAACTATTCACATTTGAAAAAGACGTTACCGCCGAAACACGTGTCATATTTAAATAAAGTTAGTGGAAATCTTTAAGTGGTTTACTTATTTAAGAGGTTCTTAGTTGGATCTCCATCAAGTAAAGGTTAATTCGATTAAATTCTGATTAAAAATAATAAAAATCGCATATTAATCTTATTTTCTGCAGTCGTAGAAAAAGAATCGTGTGCAACACGTTTGAAACTGACCCTTTTTCAAAAGTTGTTGCACAATATAGTAATTTATTACGCATGCATCATAATCAACGATTATTGCACGCTGTAGCGTGCTTAAAATGATGTTTATGGTGCGCCTACTTTTTTAAAGGTTGCTATAGAAACATTTGATCATGTCAAATGTGACAGGTTAATATATTCGTCAATATATCCCTTAAGTTTAATATTTAAAACATTTTTGTGATTATGATGCATTTGTAATAAAAAATAGCGTATGATATACGTGTATAAGAGGCCTTTAAAGCCCTTGCGACTTACAAAACAGTCCGCTTCGCGTCGTGTTTAGAAATATGTCGCGCGTGCTTTAAAGGCCCTCTTATACACTTATATCAGCGAATATTAACTACGATAAGAAGATTCACTCTCCACGGCGGCACGTCAACGGTATGTCTCCTTCCCCGCGCGAAAACTAGCATGATACTGGCATGTGACCTTTGGACCCGGCGCACACTGGTCGAATTTCTAGGAAAGCTGGCCATAATAAGGTTTACCAGAAATAAGACATAAAAGTTATTAAGTATTACACGTTTAATATATCGTGTTTTAGACAAATAATTGTTGAATTTTTTGCTCATCATCTGTATTTATATATAGGGAGTATCAATTATCACTAACGATAAAAATCATTTGTATATTCTTAAATCGTTTTAAAAAAGGATTTTGAAAATTAAGGGCTCCTTCGTTGTAAAAAAAGGGTTTTAAATTTTTAATTCGATGATCCAAATTTTGTTTTTGCAACGGTTAATTCACGAGTCTCACGAGCAAAATGAATGTTAAGCGGACGAGAGAAACGCGTTGATGAGGGCCTGCAATTTTGCCATACATGTATTTCAGAGTTATCGCTATTTTTAAAAATTGATCTAATAGGGACGCAACTAGTAAAAAATATAGAAGCATGAGTGCAGCTGTTGTTCAAAAACACTTGCTTGTATTCTGAATATCCGAAGGTAATATCAAAGCCATATTTACAAATTAAAACTAAATTATAAATTTTTATCTGCTGATTCAGCCAAAGTATTTATTAGCTCTTTTTATAATAACATCAGCAATAATGATTCTACCGAAATTTCACCTTCAGTTTCACTTACTACAATATTATGGGATTAGGGGTGGGCGACAATAATCGATTATTCGATTCACTTTTAAGAAATTACCGATTAATCGACTTATCGATTAATATTTCAGAAAATATCGATAATTGATTATTTCGATTAATCGATTATTCAGTTATTTGCTAAAATATTAAGAGTTTAATCGATTATTCAATTTCTTCCTCACCCGTACCGATGACTTTACAACAGATAAAGCTTTTAAAATTCCAATTCCGTTAAAGGTAATTTAAACTTGAATTTAAATGACATTTGAAAATACTTTCAGTACAACATATGAAGCAAAAAAAGACAGAGAAACGTAAATGCTCAAACGAGACAGCAGCAGGGAAAACTGCGCACGTTACAAATTTAGCCAATAAGGGATCCTCATTTCGACGCGTCATTTTCTGATAATATGGCTACAGTTGTTGCACAATTAGGTATAACACCAACACATAACCTCAACGGAGTGTTAGCACGTTAGCAGTATAGTACATCAGTCTTTATCTTTTTATTATGTATTTGGGCAAAACTATATGATAAGAAGGATCACTCTCCGCGGCGGCATGTCAACGGTGTGTCTCCTTCTTCCCGCGAGTACTAGCAGAATATCGGTAGGCCATGATACAAATAAAACAATCATGTTGGCAGGCGACCTTTGACGCGGCGGCCATAGACCAGCTCATCCTTTTGTCAGATTAATTTTCAAGCCTAAATTCTATAGTCGAGTCACTATTCGATATAAGATAATATCGCTATTTTTTAGTTGTATTGTATTACAAAATAGGAATGAAATATACAGTAAAATTGTGCGAAACCTTTAACCAATTTTAAAATCACCCAAAACGCCGAAATTTAATTAAATATTAAAAGATGGAGCAAATTCGAGCAACATTTTCTTCTTGATGTCTTTTGTCAGAATATTAGTATTCGGAAATATGGTGAAATCGTTAACACAAAATTAAAATCTTTTAAATATTAGTTATTACATACCTTGAGTATTGTTATCAATAATAACTAATTAAAAACGTTAACTGATTTTTGAAATATCCAGTTGAATACAAACTTTATCAAAATATTTATTTGGTGATAATAATAAAAAAAACCATAACGTAAGTTTGACAGGGCGATGCAAACAATTCAGAACATATGACTTCCCAGAGATCCTATTAGGTATGTTTATGGGATACAAATTAAAATATACTATTTAAGGTTCAATATACATACCTACGTATTTAGATTTAGGACGATCAGTTTAAACAGAAAAATGTAATTAGGAGTTTAGGGTTAATATTTAATATTTATAGACTTTAATACGAGGAGGATTTCAGTAAATTCGTGTACACCAAAATAACACTTTTGATAGAAATTACCTCAAATTATCAGCAATTACCTCCAAATGACCACTCATTTCCTCTGTTATCCCTAATTACCTCAGAAATTGCCACTCAATACCACTTAAATTATCACTAATTTCCCCTAATTTCCACTAATTACCAATTAAATTACCACTGAAATTGTCATTAAATTCCAGGAATTAAAGTTAGTTTTAAATTATGCACTAGATTTAAAACTAAATAGCATGTTGATACGTAGGTTAGGTATACGTATAATAAACGTACGAACATGGCAAAAAATCGAACTCAGCACACCCAAAAACCACCGCCTATAGTAATCAAAACGAAAAAGATCATCTACCTAAAAATTTTTATCTATCAAAAATTATCGGAATCGAAAAAGATAATCCACCTACGAAATTTTAATTTTTCGAAAAATGTTTTGAAAAAAATATTTTCGTTTAATCTGGGAATCGATTAAAGGGATCCATTTACATGTCATTATCATACAAATTGAATTTTCTAAAGCGTATACGAGGTGGTAAAAAAAATATTTTAAAAAATTTCTCCTTTTTTCCAAATATATATACATTCAAAATTCGTGGTCCGATTTTAATAATCAATATCTTCACTAATAATTGATGGAATTAAATGCGGTTTTCGAAATAATAAAGCCCAATGCTTTACAAATCAGCTGATTTGTACTAAATACCTAAAAAGATCCATATTCAAATTATACAGGGTTATTCGCAATTGCCTCACAAAATTCAAAATATTCACATCTCTCCCAAATATGCAGAAGTAATTTTTTTATTGGTTTGATGATAGGACAGTAGTCAATAGCGGGCCATACACACAGAGGTTGATCTGCCGGTTTGGAACGGCGCAGATAAATCTGTCAGTTTCTTGCGTCACGGTTTAAAAATTGCTATGTCCACTAACACAAATTCTTTTGATCTTTCCTGTCGCTCTGTTGCATACAAAACCGCGCGTTAGTGGGCGGAAACCGAAGATTTATCTGCGGCTTAAACCGAAACTGTGGAATTTTGATTTCGCGAAAGTTTTACACACATGGTTTTTTTAAGCGTTGTTAACAAGTGTAGTCTCGAAAATGTTTCTTGCTAATAAAACTGGCTCTGTGTTGTGGAATGATTCTTAATATGCAAATAATAGAAAGTAGTGTAAGAAAAAGACGTTCCAAGTGGGTTAAAAGTTATTGGTTTAAGAAAAAAAAATGAGCCATAATTAAAAGAGTTAAGGGAGAATGATCCAGATGATTTTAAAACTTATTTAAGAATGGATATCAATACGTATGAGCTTTTGTTAAATTTAGTAGGAGATGCTCTTACAAAACAAGATACTCCAATGAGAAAAGCAGAAAATTCTTTGACAAAACAACACCTTCAGAAGACATGTTGACCACGTTATCACACTTAAAACTTTTAAAACCTATATGCACGAAAACATTAGACTCTAGCGCTAGCGGAGGACCACTGTCCCGCCCATACACCCATCCACCCATACGTTTGACTTGACTTCCATGTCTTCGCGATGCAATCAGTTTGCCGCAAGAGCCCTCGTGGTCGAGAGGTCTAGATGGTTAGGTCTCACTTTGGCGGCCCGGGTTCAAACCCCGTTGCTTTTTTATTTTTTTTTATGGTTATATTTCTAAACAGTTTTTTTCTTGATTTTGGGTATGTCTTGGGTTAGTTTTGGTTAGCACTTGGTTAGTTTCCTTTTCTTGAGCCCCTTGCGAAAAGTGAAATAATACGTGCCCGTACTTTGTCAGCACTTTCTACGATATATTTTTCTTTATCTAACTAAAAACCAGCATAACCAGCATATATTTAGCAAAAGCCGTATTATAGTGGATCTACAGCAGCTTGTATGTGTTTCCGCGAATACATTCCACTGCATTCACACGAACGTAAGGGTGGATGGGTGGGCCCGGTCCTCAGCTAGCGCTAGAGTCTAGTCACGAAAACTGTCTGTTAATGATCGACGACGGATGTCATTGGTACGGCGTAAACTGACAAACAAGTCTGCTCCGGTTAAATCTGGCGCGAGCAATCCCCACTAACTAAAAGATAAATATGCAAGTTTGATCTGCGCCGTTCCAAATCGGCAGATCAACCTCTGTGTGTATGGCCCGCTATTGGCTTCATACCTCGGGACGTTTTCGAGATTTTTCATTTATCGATAGCGTTTAAAAAATTGCTTAAATATCTTGAAAATCGGTATATTGGAAAGTTTGCCCTAATTTGAAGCTTCTTTTGTTTTTTTTTATATTTAAATAACATCAGGGCCATCTCATATTAAAGTAAATAATTTTTTTTCTCAAAATTCGGCTATTATAATGTACAGGGTCTCCCAAATTCGAGCCTCATCATTGGGATCTCGAAAACTAGAAGAGATACGAGGTCGGTTAAATGGAGGCAAAGTTGCGCAGTTTGATGCTGATCAAAATGCTATATTACAAGTTTAAAAATTCCGAATACTCCCGAAGATTTTGGAAAAAAACCGAACATTCGCGATTTAATTTTTATTTTTTATGACTCTATTTGAATAGATATAACAAAATAAATTTCACATTTTCATTGCTACTTTTTCTGTTCTTCAAGATGGCGTTATCAGATTTTCAAGCCCACGTTTGTTTTTTTTAAATACGGCCCTGAATTTTTTATTACGGATTCTAAGAGGTCTTAAGGTCCCAAATCAATGATGTATCGCACTTATTCGAAAAATTCATATTAGTGACAGTTTTCATAAGAATTCATGTGTTAGAGAGAGACAGAAAATAGATTTTTACTGTCAGTTTACTTTTACGTTGTTAATGCGTAAAAAAAGGTTTTTGTTTTTAATCCTATTAAAAATCTATTTTCTGTTTCTCTCTGACACATGAATCTTATGGAAAATGTCACTAATATGAATTTTTCGAATAAGTGCGATACATCATTATTTTTGGCATCTTAGGAGCTCTTAAAATCCGTAATAAAGAACCTAGGGCCGTATTTAAAAAAACAAAGTTGATGATGGCAGATCAACGACGAAACGTCGGCTTGAAAATCTAATAACACCATCTTGAAGAACAGAAAAAGTAGCAATGAAAATGTGAAATTTATTTTGTTATATCTATTCAAATAGAGTCATAAAAAATAAAAATTAAATCGCGAATATTCGGTTTTTTTCCGAAATGTTCGGAAGTATTCGGAATTTTTAAACTTGTAATGTAATGTAATTTTGATCAGCATCGAACTGCGCAACTTTGCCTCCATTTAACCGTATCTCTTCTAGTTTCCGAGATCCGAATGATGAGGCTCGAATTTGGGACACCCTGTACATTATAATAGCCGAATTTTGAGAAAAAAAAATATTTACTTTAATATGAGATGGCCCTGATGTTATTTGAATATTAAAAAAAATAATAAAAGAAGCTTCAAATTAAGGCAAACTTTCCAATATACCGATTTTCAAGATATTCAAGCAATTTTTTAAAAGCTATCGATAAATGAAATATTTCGAAAACGTCCCGAGGTATGGAGCCAATGACTGCTGTGCTGCAATAAAAAAATGACTTCTGCATATTTGGGAGAGATGTGAATATTTTGAATTTTGTGAGGCAATTGGGAATAACCCTGTATAATTTGCATATGGAACATTTTAGGTATTTAGTACAAGTCAGCTGATTTGAAACGCATTGGACTTCATTATTTCGAAAACCGCATTTAATTCCATCAATTATTAGTTAAGATATTGATTGTTAAAATCGGACCACGAATTTTGAATGTTCGAAAGTTATGAACGGCAGTTTATATATATATATTGTTGGGGAAACACCCCAACACGTGTAGAAACTTACGTTTTTCACCGTATAGTTTGGTGAGAACACCCTGTATGTACGTAGAATGAATGAGCCATAATTAAACACAAAATAGATTTATTTCACCCCGGGTACAATCCAATTTGTACATTTTATTCAGCAAATTTCACGTTCTTTAAAACCCCTTAGTCCAAACCTAGACGGACGATCCCTTAATGCGATCCTGTACACTAGCTCTGTCGGTATAGTAGATTGCAATATAGCCAACTTTCACTCGTAAAGGAAAACGTTTGTAATCGTTTTCAAGTTAATGTATTTTTGTCTCCGTCAGTCTTGTAAACAGCAGTCTGTCAAAGAAAGAAAGAAGATGTTCCCCCTCTCAGATAAAAACCGACGCCGAGTTTTCCCGCGTTATGGTCCCTCCCGAAAGATCATATTTCAGTTCAGTTAAGACGTTCGCTTAAATAGCAGTAAAACGTGCTGTTCTCCGGCCAAAGGTCAAGTTCCTTTTTGGGCCAATTTCTCTTGTATGCACGAATATTAGAAAATATTTCGTGCACCTCAGTTATCTTTGTCCAAGGTTTGGACAAAGACCTCCTTTGTGCTTTTTAAAAGCAATTCTTCGAAGTTAGAAACGATAGCGTCCCCGTTCCCGTTGGAAATTGAAACATAAAATGGCGGAAGGCAGACTAATATTCCTTGTCGAATTCCTGTAAAGCAAGGCAGGTAAAGCAGTCCAAGTGAAAAGTAAGGTATGCTGTGTGAACGTTAAGTTGGAGAACGAAGTCTTAAAATAATAAAGATAAAAACTAATTTCAATAATCAAGACGCTTCAGTAGACATTTTTAAATTTAAGAAACCTTTTGTAATTTTAGTTTTATACTGGAACGAATGATGAGTGATTGAAAGTTTTAGTCTAAGAATTGTATATATATTTTTTCTATTTAACAAAGAAAACATTGTTTATCTCCATTATATTTAAATGCAATTTACACCTGCATTATTAAATTATATCAATACCGAATACACGTTTCAATTTCTCTCACCACCCTATGTTATACTGTCTATTAAAAGTGGTTAATTAAAATACCACACCCTTCTTTATGGTTTTAAGCAATAATAAAAGAATTTGTTTATCCCGACCATAAAATTGATCCAGTCGAGCCGGATGATTAAATTCTTTCTTTCAAGGTCCTTCGAAAAAATATTGAATTGAAACGTGTAAAAAGGGAGATAAAAGATTTGATTTAAAATATTTCATTTGATTCGTTGTCATATTGTTATTGTTATTGTTTACTGTAAATTGAACTAGGTATTTACTGTAACTCTTTGTCGCACCATTTTGTTGTAAATTGATGGACTTCCTGCAACCAGCAGAACTCTAGACACTACCAGGGCTGCTCAAAAAGTGAAAGACTCGTGGTAAGTGATACGAAACTCTGTAATTGACTGTTAATAAAAAACGTGTGTACTGTGTTTATTTCCTCATTGATATATTGTTATATGCACTGTTTATATCTGTTGTTTATGTTGTGTTGATATTATTGCATTTCTATTGATATTTGTATATTTCTGTACTGTGTGTTTTAAAAATATTTTACAATGAGTTACGACCAGTTGAAAACACAGCGAACCAGTGTCAAGAGGGCAATCACGCGAATAAGTAGGTGGATGCAAGTAAATGCAGACATTGAAAATGAGGTTGATCATTTTATTTTAAAACACGATGGATTAAAACTTGCCTTTAGTAAATATAATCAAATTCAAGACTCGATAGAATGTATCCCTGACTATGAAACGCTTGACACTGAAGTTCGTGAGGATGTGGAACAAACTTGCTGTAATCTATTAGTTCAGATACAAAAACGTATTAAGAAGTTAACCATACCCACTCAAGTTGTTCCAAATCCTCAATGTGTAGTTCAGCAAAGCTCCCCTCCCCCTTCTGTTAGATTACCAGAGATAAAGATCAACCCCTTTAATGGTAAAATATCTGAATGGAACTCTTTCATTCAATTGTTTGATACATTAATTACAGACAATACCTCACTAAATGACATACAAAAATTTATGTACTTAAAGTCATTTTTGAGAGACGAACCTCTAAAGATCATTGAAAGCTTACATGCAACAAATGACAACTTTGAAGTTGCAATTAACTTATTAAAAGAGAGATACGAAAACAAATTGTCAGTAATTAATGCTCATTTCATCTCGCTATTAGAAATAGACTCTGTTGTCAAATGTACTGGTCCTAATTTAAGAAAATTTGTAACTGATCTAAAGAAAAATCTTGATTTAATTGATAATCTTAATTATTCTTACGAACAACTCTGGGAATTTCTCTTAATTTATTTATTTGAGAAAAAATTGGATTTTGGCACTCGTAAAGCCTTCGAGACAGAGCGAGATATTAACACGTTGCCAAATCTCACTCAATTTCTTGATTTCTTACACAAAAGGTGTACTATATTAGAAAACTTGTCTTCTGTAGACAGTACTCAAAAAAATCCTACAAAAGGAGTCTCGTTACATGCTAATAATCCACAGGATTCAGTAAAGCAACAGAATAAAACATCTCTTTGCAGGTTCTGTAGCTCAAACTCTCATAAAATCTATATCTGTGAAAAATTTAGAAAGTTAAGCTTGCCTGATAAGCAGAAATTTGTTCAAAGTAAAAAACTTTGCTTCAACTGTCTCGGTACTAGTCACTCGAGAAGTCAATGTACCTCAACTAAAGTATGTTCTTTGTGCTCTCAAAAGCATCATACCCTTTTACATAACTCACAAGTACACACACCTCACAATGGGTCTAATCGCAAGGTGCTCCCTCTTTCCAAGATAATGGTTTTAATAATCAAAACTCAGCAGCCCAAGGTAGCCAAAATAGTCAGCCTATAAATAGGCACCCTCTCAATACTGGTACTAGAAATCAGTCAGGTCTCTTTCAAGGGCGTGGCACACTGCCTCCTCAAAATAGAGCCCCCCCTTTTTATGCGAATGCAGAAAATCAGGCACAAGGTGCAAATTCATTGAACTTGTCTACACTTTCAAATAATAACTCCCATGTTTTGTTAGCCACGGCCCGTGTAACTCTTTTTGCTGCTAATGGACGTCCTGTCCAAGCAAAAATTCTCTTAGATTCTGCCAGCCAGAACTCTTTCATAACAAGTCAGCTTGTAGAAGAGTTGAACTATGTTCCTTATAATAAATCACCTTATATAAGTGGCATTTCTCAAGGTAGCATGAAGTCAAACAAGATGGTTGATTTAAGGCTATATTCTAATGTGTATAAGAAGAGAAGTTTTAAGTTGACTTGTGCTGTACTCACCAATATCACTTGCAGGCTTCCGCAAGTCCCCATTGATCAAAATAAGATCAATATCCCCAATCACTTTGAGTTAAGTGATCCCTATTATGCTACCCCATCAGACATCGATATGTTGATCGGTGCTGATCTGTACTATGATCTCATTTTAGATGGGATATACAAGTTAGGTAAGAACCTGCCTGTATTGCAAAACACTCATTTAGGATGGGTAATTGCAGGAAACGCCCCTGTTTCCAATTCTCGTGTGAACAATCGTTCAACTCATATAAGTGTGTATAACCCTGCACGTAGAGACGTGTATGATGGTGTTGCTCTGTGTGTTCAATCCTCTGAACAAAGCTCCCTCAATGATTTAGTTGAAAAATTTTGGAAATTAGAAGAAATTTCTGATAAGAATATTTTACATGTCGATGATGAACTTGCTGAAAGCATTTTTAAATCCTCCACGGTACTTTTAGAAAATGGATCGTTTCAAGTTGATCTACCCCTCAAGTCACCTTCTGAGCATAAAAGGCTAGGTGACTCTTTCTCCATTGCTAAGAAACGGTTTGAAAATCTGGAAAAGAGATTTCAGAGGGATCCCATGTATTTTGCTGAATATCAAAAATTCATAAATGAATATTTAAACATGACCCATGGAAGATTGGTTCCTCTTACATTGACTAATGAAAAATCTGAAAATAAATATTTTCTACCTCATCATGCTGTGATAAGAGAGCACAGCACTACAACAAAATTGCGTGTAGTGTTTGATGGTTCATGTAGAACTACTACAAAACTATCCCTGAATGATGTCACGCTTAAAGGTTATCAAGTTCAACCTGATCTCTATGACATTCTGTGCAGATTTCGCTCTTTCAAATATGTGCTGACGTCGGACATTGAAAAAATGTATCGGCAGATCAAAATCAACCCCACCCAAACGTTTCTTTTGAATATTCTCTGGAGAGATAATCCTCAAGACTCATTGCAATGTGTAGAGTTGTTGACAGTGACGTATGGGACAAATTGTGCCCCATTTCTAGCAACTCGTGTGTTGAAAGAGATCGCAATCACAAATGAAAATAAATTTCCTCTCGCATCGCAAGCACTGCTAAAGCAATGTTATGTGGATGACATTTTAACAGGTGTGGAAGATTTGACAGGTCTAGATGATTTATATAAGCAGTTAAAGTCATTGCTCAATTCTCATGGGTTCAATCTGCATAAATGGTGCTCAAATTCAGAACAATTCTTAGAGCACATTTCCCAAGACAAAAGTGTCGAATACAATATTGATTTTGATGATAACCCCAATAAAGTATTAGGTCTAAAGTGGAACCCACTTCAAGATAATTTATGTATCTCAATTCCCAACAGCTCCCTTGATGGTCCTTTGACAAAAAGGAAAATTCTTTCTACCATAGCCCAATGCTATGATCCTCTCGGCTTACTTACTGCAGTAATAGTTATAGGAAAACTCATTATGCAGAAACTTTGGATGTTGAAATTAGACTGGGACACTGTCATAACTGATCAACCTATAATTAATGAATGGAACACTTTTCTAGAAAATCTTCCTTTGTTAGCAACCTTAAAAATTCCTCGATATTTGTTTTTAGGCAGTGCCATTGAAAAAATTGAACTTCATGGATTCGCTGACTCAAGCATAAAGGCTTATGCGGCATGTGTGTATGTGCGTACTATCTATAAAGATGGACGCCTTTCAGTTACTTTAATGACCTCAAAATCTCGTGTTGCACCATTGAAAGTGGTCTCGCTCCCTCGACTTGAACTTTGTGCAATGGTTCTATTGTCTTGTTTGGTGTCAAAACTCCTAAAGATATATGAAAGTAGATTCGCTCCTGAAACTGTACATTTGTGGACAGACTCACAAATTTCACTCTGTTGGATAAAGTCCCATGCTTCCAAATGGACTACTTTTGTGGCTAACAGAGTTTCTCAAATTCAAGATTTAACTTTAAATTTTAATTGGCACCATGTGAAGTCAGCTGACAACCCAGCTGATCTTCCCTCCCGAGGAAAGTTACCTCAAGACATTCTAAACTGTGATTTATGGTGGCATGGCCCTCCGTTCTTGCAAAACATTGAAACTGATTTCTCAGCCTTTGACAATGACATTCATTTGGATAAGTTACCTGAAGAGAGAAAGGTGACGCTCGTGAATATTGCCAATGTTAAAAAATATGATTTTTGGAATGAACTATTCTCTAAGTTTTCGAAGTTTCTCTCGCTTCAACGAACTGTTGCATACATCCTCCGATTTATTCATAATTCATCTCACCCGAACGAGAAATATATAGGTCCTCTTTCTGTTCAAGAATTAACAAGTTCTTTAACTTTAATTGTTCAAGTTTTGCAAGCCAAATATTTTCTGAAAGAGCGATTTGAACTTATAAACGAACGTCCAATAAGTAATAAAAATCTGCTCAGTCTCAAACTTCAAATTGATGAGAATAGAATTATTCGGGTAGGAGGAAGATTAGAAAACGCTGAAATTGCTTTTGAGCAAAAACATCCCATTTTACTTCCCTCTCACAACTTGGTAGTTGCAATGATGTTGAAACAAGAACATGAACGGTTGGGACATGCGGGAACTCAAACTGTACTGTCAAATTTCAGATTAAAATATTGGCCTCTGAATGGACTTCGTGAAACGAAGAACATTATACGAAAATGTATCACTTGCTTTAGATTCAGAGCACAGCCTGCTCAGCAAATAATGTCTGATCTACCAAAAAGCAGGGTAGAAATCTCTCGTCCCTTTGTTAGAACTGGTATTGACTACGGTGGCCCTTTTCTCATAAAGTCCTCCAAATTAAGGAAGGCACCTCTCACAAAAGCTTATATAGCTGTTTTCGTTTGCATGGCTACCAAAGCAATACACATTGAACTTGTCACTAGTTTAACAACAGAGGCATTCATTATGACTCTTAAAAGATTTATTTCTCGAAGAGGAAACCCCTCACAGATCTTTAGCGATAATGCTACCAACTTCTTAGGAGCAAAAAATCAGCTCAGGGAAGTGTATGAATTCTTCAAAAATAAAGAGAACTCTAATGACATCATAGAGTATTTATCAACAACCTCAACAGAATTTAAATTCATTCCTCCACGTAGCCCACATTGGGGTGGAATATGGGAAAGCGCTATAAAAAGTGCAAAATATCACATTAAAAGACTTGTCGGCAATGCCAACATCACGTTTGAAGAATTTTACACCATATTAACCCAGATAGAGGCAATCCTCAACTCTAGACCTCTTTGCTCACTTTCGAATGATCCTAATGATATTAAATCCTTAACGCCAGGACATTTCTTGATAGGTACAAGCTTAACAGCATTCCCTGAAAGAGACTTGACAGAAATGCCTGAGAACCGTTTAAAATTTTGGGAAAGATGTACCCAAATTCAGCAGAACTTTTGGAAACGTTGGTCTGTTGAGTACTTTAATCACCTGCAAAATCGTCCTAAGTGGATGAAAACTCTTCCCAATCTAAAGGTCAATGATCTAGTATTATTAAAGGAAGATGGTTGCCTTCCTCTAAAATGGCCCTTAGCTCGAATAATTGAGATCTTACCTGGAAAGGATAATAAAGTAAGAGTAGTTAAGATTAAGACTCAAAATGGAATCTTTGTTCGTACCATAACCAAACTTTGTCCTTTACCCGATTATGACGATACTGAATGATTGTAATGTACTTGACATTACAAATGTTGCACTTTGCGAAGTGCACTCTTTATGAACGCGCGTTGTTTTCAGCGTGTTTAAAAAGAATTTCCAGCGTGTTAAGTAGCGTGTTTTAAGATTTTTGCGTGTCTTAATCAACCCAAGGCGGTGTTGCCGTCGTTCCCCGTTATACTTAAAAAAAGTTTTCTCTGTTGTCTGTTGATAAGTTAAGGCGGTGTTGCCGTCGTTCCCTTTAATTATTAAAAGGTATTCTTTTGTGTTGTTCTGTACATATATGTTATTTATTTCTCAGTTGGAGTTCTTACTCTCTCTTTCTCGTTAATGAAGATGGGATCTTCATGGCGGGGGAATATGTTGGGGAAACACCCCAACACGTGGAGAAACTTACGTTTTTCACCGTATAGTTTGGTGAGAACACCC
The DNA here is from genome assembly GCA_016904865.1 of Pissodes strobi. Classification (NCBI taxonomy): domain Eukaryota; kingdom Metazoa; phylum Arthropoda; class Insecta; order Coleoptera; family Curculionidae; genus Pissodes; species Pissodes strobi. The sequence goes on along the minus strand of MU187531.1, from coordinate 5 downwards.
TGTAT
>MU187530.1:0-68421 GCA_016904865.1 Pissodes strobi | reverse complement strand
CGACCGGGAAAATCTTAAACAAAACATTGTTGTCTTTAAAATAAAAATAGGCCGACCTGACAGTTCTGTCAGGGAGTCTAGTCATCACAAATGGAATTTTGGCATTGGTTGGCCGAGTACTTCGGGCAGGTTGTGGTTCGGCCGACTTGACGATTTTTCATCCTCTAGGATTTCTCTACCGATTGATCGCGAAAAAACACGACAGTTATGTGACGGTATCTAGGCATCTCATTTATCTGGACAATTAGCATAATTGTCAATTACTGGTCAAGATCAGTCTCGGCCGACCAACGGTTTCTTATTTGGCCCAACTAAACAATATTTTTTATCATTCAAAATCCTGACAGTTCAGACACCACACTATTATGACGGTCGCCTCTCGGACTAAATATCATCCATTGTAACTGTAGCTTCATCTTTTGACATTGGAAAATTAAAATTTATTGCTGAATTGTTGATTTAACTGAAATTATTTTAGTGCCAAATATTCTTTAGAAATACTATCAGACCAGTCTTCATCAGATGTATGTGATAAGTTTCGTGTTTCACTTTCATTCTCACAGCTAGACTCCGAAGGATCCATTATAGGTTTCCTTTTTCGCTGTTTTATACTATTTTCCTCGATTTTCTTCCACTTCCAACTTTCTTTTTTCCAATAATTTCTTCTTTCATCTTTTCTATAACTGGTGTACTTGTCAAAATTTTAACTCGCTTCTTCTTCCTTCCTCTTTTTTTTATTTATATGCTGATCTGTGTTGACTTTTGGATACGGCGCGGCGGGACTATTTCTGGGGACACGAAACTAGAGTCTGACGTAATTGTAGTTAAAAGGATTGCTCTGGAAAATCTTTGCTAGTTGACGGTTTCACTATTTCTTGGCCTTCTGGTGTTACTGACCTTGGTATTTCCCTTTCTTTCGATACAGTGCACTGCTCAAATTTTGATTTATTTGTTACTTCTGCGGCCAAATACTCATCGTCACCATAGACGTATTTATTTATGGGAAATATACCAGTGCTAATAAAAGCAGCAATGCAATTTTTTGTCTAAACGCCAAAGGATAGGCATGCATTGATCAATAACTCAGCATTTTCACATATTTAAATTCTTTTGTCTGGATTGGATGCAAGCCAAGATCTACATGCATCATTGTAATAGCGCTTCAATGGACCATACACATACCTATCAAGTGGTTGCAATTTTCGGCTTATATGACGCGGAAGTGTAAAAAGAATCTCCTAAATTTTTTGCGAGCCGAATCACTTTAAAAGATAGATGCTCCTCATGATTATCCATTATTAATAGGACAGGGTCTTCCAATGAAGGCTTGGCTAATTTAATAAAATGGTGCATCCATTGTTCAAAGATGTTGCACATGATACAACCGGAGGGTGTATCATGTGTGATAGTCCCTATAGGAGCGTTCTAAAAATATTGTCTTTAAAATGCGGAAATATTAGAATGGCAAATGGCGGCATGCAATTTCCCAGTGCATTAATTGTTCCACACATGGTGATGAGGACGCCTCGTTCAGCGGGGGTGACTTGCCTCTCACCTTTCTGTGCTATTGTAGATTTTGATTGCATTTAAAGAATGATTTTTTCATATAAACTCCATTAAATCATCATAAAACTTGTAGACTACGGGCTTATTAAATGCTACGGCTCTAGCTATGGAAGTTGTATCTGCTGCTCGCAGGGAGATTTCTGGATTATTTTTAATAAATGATGTGCACCACTCTTTTCCTGCAGATTCATCTCGGTGCCAGTTTTTAGGGACAATTTTATGGTTTGCTGATGCAAGCTCATGTGCCAGTTTTCTAGCAGCTTTCGGAGTTAAACTATGATGTAGTTTTCCACATGTGCTTAGATACTCGCAAAGTTCCGATTCTTCTTCATCACTAAACATTTTTCTGCATTGATAATTTTGTCGCATCCTTAGAAATGCTGGTTCATTCCAATTTATATCGGCATCACTGCATCTCTGAACATATCTATGCAGTGTGGTTCTAGGTATGTCACAGCGCTCTGCAGCCTCTTTTTGGATGAACCTCCATCTAATACGGGTGCAACAGCTGTTTCCATAACGTTTTCATCCCTTAAACCAATATTAGATTTGCGTTTTCGGTTGCGTGGCATTCTTGGAATCTGCAGCCAATAATGGTCTTAAAGTAGATTTATACAAAAAAAAAAAATATATACGCGGTCAAATGGACATTCAAAAAAGAACAATAAGCGATGGCCACTGTGCCCCAAATAGCCCTGACCCCTGTAGACAAATCTCATCTAAAGCTTCCTGTTTTAATTGCGTTTTGAAATTTACGGAGCCTCCACTGCGGCGGTTATAACCATATTGTATAACTAATATTTTACCCAAAATCGACTTTCGAAAAAACAATTCAGACAACAATAGTAGAAGAAACAAAACATCTGATATTTCCACGTGCTTGCACAAAATCACAAAACAATGACTACACTAATTTGCGGTAAACTTGGAAATTAATGCATGCCATACAATATGCATTGCTTAGTTTTACTTCTGTCTGTGTCTCTACTGTGATTAAAAGTTATTTGAATATGGCCACGGTGACCCTGTGGCCACTGTGACCTCTCCCCTAAGGGGTGCGGTTTTCGATTATGTACCTACTTTTAAAAATGCCTTTTAATATTTGGCTCTATGAAGCTGGTAATTAATAGTGGCTTAAAATGATTTTATTGATTTATTGATATTTCAATATCTCCATCATCATATCTCCATCCATCCAGGTTTAACTAAATTGACAAATTGTAATAAATAGAGCAGAATTTAGTCGCGATGGATTTCTTTATTCTATAATGACCATGTCTGGACAAGGAAAGTATGCTCCCCTTGCACATCAATTATCAAAAAACTGTATTATTTAGACACGAGAGTGATCTGCGACATTTTTTCTTTGTCGCCAATTAGACGCAATGTGTTCTCCTCATGACTTGGTCGAGGTGAATCCATATGAAACTAGACAGCACGCTTTCCGGATTCAATTCCGGGTTGTTTTATTTGGAGGCTATATGATATGTAGTTTTATTGTCATTGCGGTAGCTAATGTTGAAGAATTAAAGGTTCTAGACCAAACTACTTACAGAGACGTTCAAAAAAGTGGAGCAATCGGTGAGATTAATGGGGACATGTAAAGCATTTTCCTAAAAATAGTCTTCCTTTTTTTACAATTTTTTATGTTCAGTTTAGACTTGAAAGATTATTTTTAAACTTGGTTACCAAATACGTAGATTTTGTCTCTAAGGCTGCTACTCTACTGGGATATATTATTTCGTGGCTCGTCCGCAAATTCTTCCGGGATTCTCTAAGCTATTTTCTTTATAATAATTGATCTCGGGATTTTCTGCACTATAATGCTACGTCACTAAAAATAGTATCTTTAAGTAGTGACCACCACTTTAACCGTTCCTTCGTAAGTAAATATCCAGTAACTGATTATTTGTTATGAATAATTTTATAATATATATTATTTAAAAACTCTTGTTTGTACAATATAAGTTGTTATTACCCTTCCCCACCCTCCCCCAGCTGAATTCAATCATTTTCTTGATATCTCCGAAAGAGCAAAATATAATATCATGCATCTTAGAAATAAGGGGACCCAATAATAGCCAATTAGAGTCGCAGAGTCTAGATTACTTTGAGTAGAGGCGACAAGTTGATTTCGCTAATTTATGCATGCGAATACACAGATTTGCTTTCTGTCGCTACATCAGTATGGGATATTAGAGAAGAGATCTTCTTGATGGAAAGACTAATATTAATAGGGAAGGAAAGCGATAGGCGTACAGGATCGATATTTCCAACTTTGCAGTCAGTATACTGGAAATAAACGTTTAATTCGGCATGTGATAATAATAAAGTGCCTTGGCCAAGTAAGCCGTAGACGATGAAAAGTTGACGTTTTGATCAAAATATTCGCATGATGATCTTTAGGCTCTAATGCTGCTTACTATATTTTGACAATCGTTGGTTGGGTTCATTATTGAAGCTCAATCTGGGCTGTACCTTATAGAATGCGTCGCGTCTGTTCTTACTTGTTATTGTGTTTTTACTTCATTTCCCACCAAAATTGGTACCCATGTTGCAAAATTTGCTGCCTATTTCTCACTGGCAAGCATCTCAAATTATTGATAAGCATTTTCCATTTTCCATTCCCCTTGGAAACGAGATTACGGCATGAAGTGATCGCTGATTCTCATTAATGATAGTTCGCTCAACAGTCATTATATCATATAATAATATGTGAACTTAAACAAGTCGAACAGCTAGAAAAAGTTAAGGGATTCCATATATCTAATATAAATAATGAAAAAGAAAAGTTTAATCTTCTCAAGTCCCTTCAAATAAACAAGACCTATAATATGAGGCTATTTACCCAATGATTAGACCTAAACCATTATTAGATTAGGAGTGCAATATACCAAAAATTTCATGGATCGGATTGGAAATGCTGAATTGATGATATCTGAAGTGAAAACTATGCCGGCCTGAACAAGAGTTTTCAGAGCGGAATAGTTTTCACCTCAAATATTACCAATCTACAATCCGATCCATGTGATTTTTGGTAAATTGTTTTTGTCATCATTTCTAAAGCGTTTTCTTGTAAAGCTTTTGGTGTGGGTTCTTGTTAAGTGATCAACTTTTCTCTATATAAAAAAATATTTATCTCGAGAAAAAAAATTCTTCAATTATAACCTATAAATCTTTGGTTTATATTTTCCCTCAAGAGCCCATTTTCCCGACATTTTCCAAATACAGAAGCATATATTTATAGAGTGTTACCAGCCCTCGTTTGTTAAGATATTCTGAACAACATTAAAACTTTAAAACACACACAAGAGGGGAAAATTGACGGATTTTTAACTTTTTCCTCGTTCCTGATATATAAAATTTGTTAAAATTAGTTTCCTTGGTGTGGGCAGAATATTTACGGTAATTTTGTTATTTTTTCTGGTCTCATAAGCAGGCTACGGCAATCAGCAATAAACTGCTCTTCTAAGTCTTTAGAGTGGATACACCTCTACGGACCAAGCAAACGAAAACCGAAAATCCTAAGGCCGACAGCAGCCGTTAAAGCATCCGTTCTATATATCTATTTTTTTATCATGTCAGGAGAACTAGCTCCAATCGACGTTCAATAAATTTGAAGCAAATAAATGGAGTAACGTCAATTTTGGTTAGCTTGGTTTGGTTAATTAGCAAAAACGAACCCAATGTAATCACAATATACCCTAAGTATTTGCCAAAGAAACTCGGAGCTCTATTGGAGCTACTTTACCAGCATTTTAACTTTGGATGGTTTATGATTTCTATTAATGATTTGCAACAATTCTTTTTTTAAATTTTGCAATGTGATAAGAACATATTCGATAAGAACAGTTATCAAATGAATTAAATTATTAGTCAAATAAAAAAACACGAACTCCTCTTTACAAAATAACCCGGCCGTTTGTAAATGAATTTTTATCAGACGTCTTGAAATTTTTTGCAATTTGCCTCCGTTATTTAAAATAAGTTACTTATATACAAAAGTAAAGCGGCTCTAGGTGTTATAACTTTAATTTTTAATTCAACTTAATTCTCAGTTTAATCGAGTGTACGGATTGGAAAGTTTAATGCTAAAAGCAAATAATGTTCTCGAGCTCTTGTCACGCACTGACAATAATTAACCTCTTTTAGTTGTGGGAATAACAAATCTAGATTAATGCTAGTCATTTTGTTGTCGTTTAGTGGCTCTTATCAGCATGTTGTTTAAACCCTTCAGATATTGGGTCACCAAGATAATGACCCTCCAGTCGTTTCTGCAGTCTTTAGAGCATCATAAAGTCGTCCCTTAAGGTCTATGTATAGATCTAATTTAGAAGATGCCCCAAGAATATGGTTTAGTGGATCAAGATAAATAACGACAAACATACTCTGTGAAGTAAAATGTATCTTGATTTCCGAAATTAGCAGCGTGGTGTTAAATAGGAACGACTTTACATAATAATATAAGATATAACGAGTCAATTTCATTATTCATTGCCCAATGAAACGGACAGGAAACAGTTCGGTTTATGTCTAATGAAACGAAATGTTTTGTTTTGTGATGTTTTGCATTAAAAATCAAGTTTTGATCAGGCCATTTTGAAATATTAGGGTGTGCTTAGGTGCGGTACCCCAGATGTGTGAGCAATATTCCAAGCACGGTATTATATGCGCCTTGTGGAGCAAGCTGCGATGTATACGGTTTTTTGTTGCGTATAGCGCACTAAGCATCTGCGAGGCTGATTTTGCGATGTTAGCAACGTGGTCATGCCAGGACATATCACTGTTGACCGAGACACCCGATTTGCGAGGATGATGGAATGGTCGATCCTGCCATAATGATGTCTGGCCGCGGCCGTATTGGCTTTCTTGGTAAACGTGGTACTATTATCAACTTAAATACTACACTAATATTGCAATAATTACCTAATAAGTTCTTAACATTAATTACAAAAAGAATATGTATTAGCTTTTTCTTTCAATACAGGTTTCCGTTCTAAGAAAAACTTTTCTTATTACTTTTCTAAATATATTAGGAGTTACACCCTGAATTGTTTTCATAATAATTCTTGGCAAATGCTCGATGTTTTAAAACGGCCCTTCTGCTTCAAGCAGAAGGGCCGGGGTTAAATCAGCCAACCTAGCTGGCCAAAAAATTGTGAATATCCTTGAATAAATTTTTCATTAGATGTTTTTTCGGTATTGCCTTACTCCAACGTACTATGATAATGATATGTTGGGCTGTCCTGCTGGCATATTCATATCTAACGTACAGCATCTCATCTTGTTATGACAGAGGCGTATAGGTGACTATGTTAATAGGTGTTATTATGGCTTTGCATGGCCCTCCGCTCGCTTCGCTCGCTACGGGGCCCACCTTAGGAATATGCGCCTGCTGATAACCCTACCTGTTGGCGTTCATGTACTGGTAGGGTAGGCCATGTAGGAAACCATACAATTGATTTTTTTAATAGATATTGGTGAGAAGTCATGGGTTGTCAAAAAAAGGTCCGATTATTTTATCCTTGTAAATACCGCACCAAATGTTATTTGTAAAATAATATTGATCGCGAGTCTTAATCATGAAGTTGGGTTATTGTTGTCAGTCCAACATCAACAATTTTGCCATCTCACTGTTCCATTGCAACTAAATGTAGTATCGTCTGAAAAAAATTTTTTTTTTCTATTTTGCTTTCAAAATGATTTAATTTCGATGAGCAAGGCAGTGTCGAGAAGACTACTTTTGTTGTCCGGTTGCTATGATAGTTGGTTTGTTATACTCTTAACAAAATTGTTCCATATCAAGGCCCACTAGCAAAAATTGCCACACCGCTTTGAATTTGATTGCTACTAATAAAGACGTCAAAATGACAACATGGCTCTGCATGCGCAACTGCTGATCGAGACTAGAATAAATTAATGTTTTTCATTAAAAAAAAACCTGCAAAATAGAAAAAATAGTATAAAATACACGGTAATAATATTTGACGTTTAAAGGCGGATATGTAGATATCACGGCAACCTAATTAGAAATGCATTCAGATCAATGTATTGTTCACTGATGCCGGGTAGAACACGGAAAAAAGTTGGCACTAGATTGTGCCTATTACGAGTGTTATAATCATGGATGTTAATATGTGCCTGATAGTTATCGATGTTACGTCTTAAGTAGAGATGGTCTACGAAAGCCCGCCTACAATCCTCTCTATATCACAACCCCGCCAGCACATGAACTGCCCGCCTTTGGAGGCGAAAGACCTGCCCTGCTCCAGCACTGCGGCCCCATACAATAATAGCATAGGAGATATGGCTATGCACCAAAGAAGAGTATGTTTGTTTTGAACCGTGCGTTCAATTTATCGTGATAACATTTTGGTCGTTGTAACTTTTTTATTTTTAAAGATATCAAGGTAAACCTCGAGGTAAACAAAGAAGTAATTGGCAGGTTGGTAGCCTAGTTTTTTTCTAAGTTACATATAAAACAAAACACTAACAGTTTTCTGAAACGTGGCTACCAATTCTACGTTTTGCTTTTTTGTTTACCTTGATATCTTTAAAAAAGAAAAAGTTACAGCGAATCAAAATGTTTATCAATATAAATTGAACGCACGGTACAAAATCAATCTAAAAAATTTCACAATTTTTATTTTATAGATGAAAAACGAAAATAAAAATTGAATAATTATGGATGTTTTTTAGAATATAATTTACAATGTTCTTCATAAAAGTATTGTGCGTATTTTGCTGTAGTGTAAAATTTATATTTTCTGCCAGACCTAGTATATTTCGATAGCCACATTGCACTATGACTGCGTGAAATGAGCAATTAGTCATATTATCTACATCTATTTTGCTTGTACTCTTATAATCTAAATCTCTTTCATGTTAAATTATCGGCATCAGTAAATCTTCTGCAGCAATATTTTTCTTATAAACAAATGGTCTTATGCTTATTCATAACCTCAAAAAGATATCTTCAGCTTTAGCTGTTTACCAAAAAAAACTTCGTTCTATCTTCCATTAAGACTAGGCGAATTTTTCTTCCGGCCGGTTCACAATTCAAACCAATAGCTACCCATACATCAGCGATCATTACCGGCATTCTTTCTTCTATTCTTTCCTTTCAAAATATTAATGGAATAATAAAACTTTGATCGCCCCCTAACAAAAATAATTTTCGTGCAATCTTTCCTCTCAATTTTTCCCGTCGTTCAGTCATCTCATATTTTGCGGGGAAAATAATCTGCTTAGAGGCCACTAACGTAAAAATCATATTCTCCAGTTATTTCTATCCCAAGCGCCTGTGAAAGGAAAGAGTATTGGATAGTGGACAAATTAACCTTATGAGAGGACACTGTTTCTCTCAATTATTACTCATTAACTGGAGTTCTTTCCTAGTAACTATTAGCTATCCACCGATCAGCATTCTTTCCTGGGGGAATGTAGAATTTCGCGGGAAAGAACGCCAGTTAATGAGTAATAAGATGATAGATCCGCATACCATCTTTCTTGTCACGCTATACCGACGTTCAAGCCTGACAAGATTGATACCCATACACCAGCGTTCTTTCCCATGGGAATGTCGAATCTCGCAGGAAAGAATCCCAGATGATTAATTTGTCCACTATCCAACACTCTTTCCTTTCACAGGTGCTTTGGATAGAAATAACTGGAGAATATGATTTTTACGTTAGTGGCCTTTAAGCAGATTATTGAAAAATATGAGACGACTGAACGAGGGGAAAAATTGAGAGGAAAGATTGCACGAAAATTATTTATTATTTCTTTAATATTTTGAAAGGAAAGGACGCTAGAAGAATGAATGCCGGTACTGATCGCTGGTGTATGGGTAGCTATTAGCTACCCATACACCAGCATTCTTTCCTGTGGGAATGTCGAATCTCGTGGGAAAGAACGGCTGTTAGTGGGTAATAAGCATCGATAAATGGTAATAAGATGATACATGCAGATTCCCATATTTCGTGTCACGATGTACTGACGTTCAAGCACGACAAGACTGAGACCCATAAACCAGCGTTCTTTCCTGTGGGAATGTCAAATCTCGCAGAACGCCAGTTAGTGGGCGAGGCGATAAGATTCACTTTCTTGCCACGATGTACCGACGTTCAAGCCTGACAAGACAAGTAGGGAGCTTTGATGTGACACGTCGTTCTCTCTTGCTAGTTTTGTTTTCGGATCGTGTCAAGGGAGCCGAAGCACGTGGTTAAAAATATTTATTTCCATCAAAGTAGAATTTGGCAAAATTAAGGGTTAGATAATGCAATAATAGATATAATTATTGTACTATTGTGGATAACGATACAATCTGTTATTGGTGATGATGACATAAGCGAGAAATGTTCCAAAGTCAGTTTTAAGGGAATTTATTGAAGTGTACAGGGTACATCCTGTTTTATGGCAGATACAAAACAAAGATCTTCATGCTATGGTATTGTTCTTACATAGAATTGTTAACAGGAAAATAGACTGCGCCGAGTTGCTAAACAATATTGACTTTCGCATTCGAGGCTTTTAAGAAGAATATTTTAAAGTCTTGATTCATTTTAAGTTTAAGTACCTTTTTGTTTCCTTTTATATAAATTTTATAGGTATGTGTATGATTGTGCCATTTGGAGAGAGATCTCTGTCTTGTACGTATATGTAAATAAGTTAATAAATAATAACAGAAATTTAAAAAACCAAGGTTATAATGAATTACAACTTATTTGGAGAAAATTTGATCCTGAAGCTATTTTGACCACATAGGTACTTCTTTTCCTTCTTTTTAAATATCACTTCAAGCTAAGCCCACAGGTGACCCCCAAACGATTTGAAGTCGGGAAAATATGCAGGATCGAAAAATTGGGTCCTTTTCCAAGCGAAAAGCAGCTCATTCTGCTGATTTTATGGATGATTTGAAGTAAAATGTTACTTTAAACATTAAACATAGAAATTTATAGCATTTGTGTTTAGTGCACAAATCACATAGATATCGCATACCGTTTGCATATAAACTAGGACTTGATAGGTAAATGTTATTTCTTATACAGTTTTTGATGCTCTTTAAAGTTTTCACTTCTTTCGTGTAGTGTTAAGCACACGCCATTTTTTTCATTTTATCAAAGAAAATATTGGTGAGGAGGAGGAAGTCTTAAAATGTGTTAAAAATCTTTTGTCCAATATTGAACGTTAGCCTCCGCCAAACTTCGCCATGCATCCTTCCTTGCCCACTGTGTCCAGTTGAGTCCAGCGATCCTTTTCATATCATCTCCTCAGCGCATTTGTGGGCGGTCGCGATTCTTTTTTCCAGTACATGGTCTCCACTTGTGTATAGTATTGTTCCATCTATTATCCTTGTGTGTCTCATTATGTCCGGCCCATTTCCATATCTGACGTGTTACCTTTTCTGTTATGTCCTGTATCTTAGTGATGCTTCTTTTGCCTTCGTTCTTCGTAATCTGGTCTCGTAGTGTAATACCCAACATATATCTTTCCATGGAGCGTTGTGTTTTAGCAAGCTTGTCTATATATTTTTTTGTAAATACTCAAGTTTGTGTGCCGTATATCAGAACTGACAGTATGCATGTATCGAATATTCTAGTTTTTAAATGTTGGGGGATGTTCTTGTATCTTAATGTTTCCTTTAATTTACCGTACGCTGCCCACCCTAGCCTAATTCTTCTGTCGACTTCTGCTGCTGCGATCAAGCCACAAGTATAGTTGTTAGACTACACAAAAATACAAACACGATACCAGTAAAGAGGGGAGTTAGACAAGGCGATACAATGTCACTCAAATTATTTACAAACACCTTACAAGACATGTTCAGAACCTAGATTGGGAAGAAATGGGTATAAACATAAATGGAGACCGCCTAAATCATCTAAGATACGCCGATGATCTAGTCATAATACCAGACAACATCGAAGATCTTAGAAAAATGCTGAACACACTAAACGAAGAATCTAAAAAAATAACTGACCTTTGAATGGTGACTTGGTGGTTATTTCAGATGTCTTGCTTTTATGGTCGAGCAACGCATAATTTTGGCAACGGTGCTATTGTAGTTAATAATCAAAAAAGATCTGACGATTTATGCTCATCGCGGGATGGCACAAGTGGGGATGAAACAACGAACGTTACAGGTACGAAACCAGCAGTATTTTTCAGTTTAATAGTTTCTCGGTTTAGCAATTTCTTTGTCATGATAATGCCTACTGCAGCAGAAAGTGTGCAAGGTACAGCGTCTTATTCTTAGACAATAATGGACGGCTCGGTTCTGCACTAGACGCTGTTGCTGGTTTTGAATTTGTAATTGCTAAGTCTGAATTTGTAGTTGCTGGGTTTGCTCTTTCGGTGACGTAACTGGCCATAAAATCAGCCTCAGTAAACCTATCGGAATTTAGTGGACATATCCCGTTGTTTTAAAACCGTCAACAACATTTACCATAATTGCAGCTTTGAAGTATGCTGGTGCAAATATTGAAGCAATCGGATAAGTTGTTATTACGTGCCCTGGATGATTAGTTGGCCATTTCTTACATTCGTTTAAATAAAATTTCTTTAGCCGACTAAGAAAGCAACGGTCTTAGGGTTGCATTCGGTGATTCCTATGGGATGGCAAAGTTAGTGCTTTACTATTGTTTTTTTTCGAAAAGAATTAATAGTTTCAATGGAACAATGAGACGTGTGGTTATCCACTATCAATAATACATGCCGTCTTTTTGTGGGTTTTGCGTGGTCTCTAAAATGGATCGCCGAATCAATAAAAAGATACCATTCCGATCAAAGATAACGGCGTACCTTCTAAAAATTCTGCCTTCATTCTTTTGTGGGCCACTCATTGCGCAGACAAGAGTCGCATTTGTACCTATCTCAGTGGTAGATAATTTAATGACGCACCGTTTACTTCTTGTAGATAGAACTTTAGAAGGTTTATTGGGAACTGTAGAAAATGTCGTCTCATTCGTATTCTTACGACCAGCAACCAACCGAATGTTTTTGTGCTACCCTATAGAACTAACCGCCGTGCCGCTCGCTTCTCTGTCTATATGAGTCATTGCCGACCGGCCGCGAAGATTCAGGAACGCTGGAATTATCTCGATTGCATTGTCGAGGATCATATAGAGTGGCCTCGGAATACTTTACGAATATTCGTGATAGATTAAAGATTATATATAAGGAGCTGACCTAAGCTGAGTGCTAGTTAGTTAATCATTGAGTGTGAAATTGTAAAGAGCTATTAGTGGTAAAGTTATAAGAGTAGTTTAGTGTGTCTGATTGTATACAGTGGTAGAGAATAAAGAGAGTATTTAGTTGAAAATAGTCAAGTTGTAATTTTCTTAAGAACCAACGGGAAAAACGTAACAGTATTGTGTATCGCATGTGATGGGAATCTAAATGATGACCGACGGTTATTAAAGAGGTTCTTTTTCGTATTAACATAATAGTAATAAAACTAGTAGGTAAGGTTTTTTTAAACGTAAAATTTTCCTATATGTGCGCAGTTTGGATGAGTGCGCACTCTTACAAACCTCAAATCTGCGCTCTCTTACATACCAACGATTGTTGTGCGTGCTTAAATCCACGCGACATAATTAAAAACTTCTACGAAACGATTTTTAAAACTAAATAAATTTAAAACAAATCTTGTCTCTTCGCCGGACATCGATACCGATACCTTTCGCATGCTAAGCTCTACCTTCTGAGATACGCCGCCGATGCAAATACGTACATCAAAACTGAATATAGGATAAGGACCGACATAATACATGCTATGTATTATAGTTGATTATTAGGTCTATAAATTAGCGGTTAGGTAGATGGTTATTCGAATTAATATATTACAGAGGCTGACAAGATGAAAATAAGACTTTAAATGACTTATATCTCTTGTTACTGACTATTTCTCTCTCGCGCTGCCGAAGTTGACTTCAGTCAACTTTACCTGAATGAGCGTTAAATAGCCGAGCGTAATCAGCTATGAGCTTTAATGCATGACGCGTTAAATAGCCCAACATAGACAGCTTTGAGCGTTAAGGTGTAACGGCTCAGTCTTATTCACTGCCCATGAAAAACTCGATTACACTCTACTTTAGTAACTAATTCAATAACCAACCACATTCAGACGACATAAATCTAATTTCGTGTTATGCATGTAGAATTTTGTTGTGGTTTAAGACAACCAACTATTAAAAAGTATTAAATCGGATGGAACTTCCAAATAAAATAGGTCACATTAGTGGAAAGCCAAATTCAACTTAGGCAAAGAGGTGCTGATATAAAGCTAGAGAAAAGGAGCTTTTAAAACTCAAGTCCATTGAGACTTTTTATCCCCCGTGAACGGGAGAAATAGCTATTTCAAAGTGAAAAAGTTTTTCTCCTTTATTGTCGCTGAGTGTACATAAGGTTTTTGGTAAAGGAAAGGTCGGAAAATATTAAAAGTTCTTTTGAAGTAGGTAAACTAGAAAGTGTGAAAAGCCTTAACAGAAAGATAAATTGACGTTCTCGCAATTCTGAAATTTGGGTAAATTTAAAAAGACGCCCATATTTGCTCTCATAGAGCCTGATGGTTTTTTATATAATGAAAATGCAGAAAACAATTTAGGCATTATCTATAGTTGAATACTAGGAAAAAGCTGCTTCAATATCTAGTAATGCCTTTATATTATATAGTATTGCTTTAATGTTATATAATACTCGATGAACAAATTAAATAAAGACCTAAACACCTCAAAATAAGATTCAATTTTAAGTCCCCCATCACACAGTTCAAAAACCAATTTGGAAGTTAGTTAGAGTGTAATTCGGTGAGGGCTGATAACCACTTTACACAACTTTGCATCTATTACACGCAATTGGTGTTTTAACCGTAGGGAAAATGAAATTCTTAATAAAATATGATAATCCAAAAAGACAAGAGGATGGGAAAGGTCTTTCTCCGAATGGACTCGAATGGAGCTACATCAAAATATATATTTTAGTCAAATCACAAATCGTATTATATTAAATAGAAGTAGATAAATAATCGAAAAGCATCTGTTAATGTACTCTTCTCCTCTTCTATTATTTTTCAATCGATTTCTGAGTATGGTGTTCGTATAACATTTTTTTTTTAATTTTATAGGATTAACCAAAAATATTTCAATTTAAATTGAGTGACGTTTTTGAGTTCATAAAAATAATGTTTAATAGGTACTTAAATATTACCACTACTTAAATTATTACATCTCAAAATTTTTTTTGTATCGTGGCTGTGTTAAGATGAACCATAAGTACCTGATTCTGGTTAAATTGTTTCAACAAATTATTTGATAATTCTTGTAAATTGATTGAAAAATAACTTCAGTTGCACTAGTTCGTAAAGAGAGAATATTCAAATAAAATAATATATATATATTTTTTTAATAAATTGAAATTCAAGCAACTGCGTCTAAAGATAAACTATTTTGGCTAAGGAAAATTTAGGAAAACGTGCAATAATAGCACCTATCATATGCCTTTCTAAAATAATATAACTTACTATTGGAATATAATCCAAATAAATAGCATCGTGTTTAACTTCACCATAACCGGAATCAGACTAGAATTTTAATTTTAGAGCAATATGGAGTAAGAAAATGTTAATTGGAATTACAAATCATGTCAAAGTTTAGACTAATTGCCTCCTACTAAAAAGAAAGGGTTTTAAGCTTTCCATGTATAGGAAACTTTTACTATTAATTTTGCGAAAAAAATACTCTTTATAAAAAGCTCTGCATATGCGGAACTAGTACTAATTATTAATTGTACAGGATAGTCAATATATAAATCAAAGATAACCTAAGAGAGAAGCAGGAGGGTGATCCACAATCAGACAACGCATCTAAATTTAAAATTGTCGCCGTGGATTCGAAGTGTTTCATATGGATAGTAGGGTCACACACAGAGTTTCGGAACACAAAGTTTGTACGATGTTCTTTTGAATTTGTGCATCTTTCGATAAAAATTCAAAAAATTATTTTTCCATCCTTCATCTGATATGCTTCAATTTTTCTAGTAGTTTAAAAACAGTATGTTGATCAGTGTTTGTACTATTTTGTCGATATTTTATGAGCGAGTTTACTTTTGTAGGTCATGTATCAAGGTCACAGTAATTTTGTATTGTAGCTTGTGTTCCACCTTCAGACACAATGTTGGTTTCACAATCGGGCACCGTCTGATTGTGGAAGACAATACGTGTCATTTAAAAAAAAAATAAAGAGCAGTAAAGGCTAATTTAATGAACAGTCCATGAGAGCTGCTATTAGGGCAGTCACCGAAGAGAAGATATCTCCAAGACAAGCGGCTGAAAGATACAATTTGAAATTTCAAGCGGTTTATGAATATGTGAGACGGCAAAATAGAAACCCGCCAAAAACATTAGAATTTCTCGGAATTACGCATGTAGAAATTTTTTCTGACGGGCAAGAAAATGCCTTAGCCGATTACGCATTAACTTGGTCAAAAATGTGTTACGAGTAAACGGTCGTTATTATGAGAACTGGCGCATGAAACGGCAACCATTATTAATGGCAAAATTGCGGAAAATTGACCAACAAACAAGGAAGCTGGACGCGAGTGGTTTCTTGAATTTATATCCAGACGCCCATAATTAAGTATTCGTCAGTTGTAAGGATGTAGCCTCTCAAGAGCGACGTTATTTAATAACTTGTTTGCAATAATTTGGGGAAAGTGTTTGAAAGGTATGGACATTTTTATGGCGGTACAAGAATACTCTAAAATACAAAAATGGTCATATCATTGAGGACTAAACTACATATAAACAACGATACATGTTTAAAATCAGCTAAATCTCATGACAACCAGAAAACAGACATGAACAAATATGACTATATGTATACCGTAAATTAATATATAATCATACTTGTTCATGTTTGTTTTCTGGTTATCATTAGAGACCAACCCTGATTATACAAATGTATAGTGGTTTATATTTAGTTTAGTTTAGCCCTATTAACGATACGTTAATTTCTGGACATGAATAGGGTATGACCACAATTTCAATTAAAACCTTTAATTAGTTTGCTTTGATGAAATTTTCTGGGCATGAATTTTTTGACGGTGTTCCTTTTGAAATTGGTGAGAATCGGGAAAAGGCTAGTTTTTTTGGGTATGTTAATTTTTGAAGGAGAGGTCACATGGGATCGTTTAAGTGCCGAAAAAGTCCCAAGGATCCAAAAAATTGAGACGACAGTTTAATAGGGAAATTCTAGAAGAAAACTCTTGAAATGTTTCTCTATCTGGAAACTGTCGTGAAAATTAACTATTCGGGGAAAATGTAAAAGCATCGATTTCTTGGACTAATAAATGTCGGATTTTTTTCTTTTTAGAAACGTCGTTGACAATATACACTAAAAATCTGCATTGGAAAACACTTTAAAATTTGTGAGCTATCTGAATTTAAAGTTTTCGCCATTACGAGTTTGGACAGGATACGTAACCACATAATATTTTATTACTGGAAAACCAATTAATTAGAGCAATTAAACTTAAAAGAGAGAGGCTACGAGAAGTTTAGTTTGTTTTATGTATTAAATTGACTGTTGTTTGTTATTATTTAGCTTCGTCAGTAAGAAAGGTTTTTTTTGACAAGGCACATTCTGATTCTGTTAGTATTATTGTTTTCAGGATCAGCTGTGAAATAATTAGTTACATTAGTATTGACATATTGCATCTAAAATATCTTGATATAGTTTCTTTGTGTATATCTGATGTTTGACCTAATATTGTATACCTAATACAGTTTTATACATATTTTTTTATTTTGAAATTTGTTTTGTCCCTGACTGTAATAATTATTATTGTTTTTTGTTCCTTCTTTTCTCTATTCAATTGAATTGAAATATTTTATCTCAGATTGTTTTAAACATTTTTAGTATTACTGCTCATATTTTACTTTTCTGTTCATTTTGTTCATGATGACATCTCACACATTTTTACTAAATACTACAGAATTTACTCTATCTAGTACTTCTGTCACGATATTTTTATCCTTTATACTTTTAAACATTTTCTGATGGATAAATATACAATTCAAATTAAAATATGAGTTATTTGAAAAGCATTCATAGGTTTCCTTAAAACATGATAGCAATTACTGTCAACGACAAATTACGCAAACAGGGAAAAACAGCAAGTTGGTTGCTAAAACTATACTATAATATATTATTCTAGTGATCTTTTGACGATTTAGTAATCTGTGAAATACCTATATATTGAAACTACTCCTAAAATTATTGTTAGATTCTATTTTTATGGTAGTGGCACACGCACATGGGCGTAGACAGGGAGGGGCCAGGGGGGGCCGTGCCCCCCCCCTTGGAATTTAACCGACTCATGACTTTTGTGTAAAAATTGGGCGTGGCCCCCCAAAATTTGCCACTACTGCGGCCTTGTCTACGACTCGCCCCCCCTGAGAAAAAATCCTGTCTACGCCCATGCACACGCACTAAAGGGAGATCCTAAGGCGCCCGACCAGCGGTGTGTGTGTGTGTGCGAGGATGTTGATTGACATGGTTCTTGAATAGTTGTAGGTTGCAATTAGGGGGAAACAGACGTACTGGGAATGAGTTCCACAGTGATGCAGTACACCAGACAAAGAGGTTCTTGTAAAGCGATGTTCTAGTTGTACGACGAACTGGTTTGTTCTTGCCGCCTGTCGTGAAAAAATCCATATTATATTCTTGGAATTAGTTCAATTGGTGGCGCAAAGTACCGCTTACTGCTCAAGAGATCTGAAAGGTTGGTTTGTGTTGAGATTTATAGATCCATCACTTCATCGCATATGCATCAATACCAACACCAATCTTAATAAAAAGATAAAAGCTTTATAAGGGCTAAATTGCCGTTGGGGATAACGGCAATTTAGCCTTATAAAGCCAACATTTCTAGCCAGACTTTTTTACTTAACAAAAATGTGATTATTATAAACAAAAATTCTCGTAATCTGTAGTACTAATGCTTTAGGGACTGATGTGTTTCTGTATAGTACCTGAAATAGATCAAATGGAACAATCTATGTACTATTATATTAAACAGTGTCAACTAATATATCAGGGCATTGTGGAGAAAGATATGTTCACGTAGCTGTTATCAAAGACAAATTGTCTTTGCTGCTATTAAATATGCCAAGAAAAACATATTTTGATTCTTAATTCAACTTTTAATATATCAATTTGTCATAGAGCCTTAACCTCCAATCCTCTAAATCCATATCCTGCACTTTTGTACAAAAATATTTCAGTTTTTTTTTTTAATTACTATTGTTCTAGTAAGTAGCATGTACTTGATTTAAATACTTTTTTGCTGGCAATAATGGTTTGTGTCTTTTGCTAATAAAAAATCGGTAATTTGCCAATTTTTTCGATACTTATTTATAAACAAAAGTGTAGTGAAACAAAATTTCCCTTAAAGCTGAAAGACCTACCCTAAATCGAGCTTTGGCACCCGGGGTAACTTTGGCACATCCGTCAATATGATATAATATTTGACCAGTTTTTTTTAATATTGGTAGATTCTCTTTAAGACACTAAAAACCGCCATGCCACTATCAAAAAGTTGGGAGTTCGTGCATACATGTGGACAGTGCAGGTACAAAAGCGAGTCGACGGCGAGGGCGGCGCGGCGCCGGCGCATCGATATTCCACGAGAAACCCTTCAATTTTGCATTACCAGATACTTAGGTATACCTACCTTATAGCGTTGTTTGAATAAAGGAGTACTCAAACAACGCTTATAGCGAATGAGATTTTATCTTTTACCAATTTCAGTTCCCAATTTTCTTAAACATTTAATCGAATTCTTAAAATAAAAACATAAAATTTTAAAATGCCTCATTTAATTCTTCTCTCTAAGTTTTGCCCACGAAACCAATAGGTTTTCAAGATTTATTTGGCCTAATAAACCTTTTTCACACTATAATGATAAAAAGTCATTTAACCTTTCATCGCTCATTGTAGTCCTTAGTAAATTTTAAATAATTTTTAACTGACTAAATGACCTTTCATTAGTTGCGGTTAGGTAGCCCGTACAATATAACTTACTATAAATGAATAAAAAAAATTAATTTTGCTAACGTTAACATCTTCAACTTACTGCAAGATGAAAATAAAATGTCTTGCTCTGCAAACAAAGCATCCGGTTTTGAGGTACAATTATTTGATGCGAACATTTGCAATAAAGTTTCTACATCTTCTATTTTTAATTTATCTGGGAAGATGAGAAATTGAAAAACATAATAACAAATATCGGAGACATGGTTTGAATAACATCTCCAATTATTGTTGACCGCATTCTAAAAATTAATGTATGCAGTACTGCTAAAAATTATTGTCTATAAAATTTGAAAAAATCTGAATCTGCGTGGTTAAAATTTTTGTCAGCCAACCACTTTGGCGACAGTCTTCTTCTATGACATTTTTTAAATTGATTGATTTATTAATTGATTGAATTAATATTTTGCTTGTTCAGCGTTATTGCCTAAACCACTGGCAGTATTAATTGTTGGCGCTATCATGAGATTGTCAAGTTATGATTGTTCATTGTTAATTTTTTACAAAGTTATTTTGCGTTTTAAACCTTGACTTCTCAGTATGGTGTTTCAATCAAAAATTATTAGAAGATATGCCATCTATAATACTTCCACAATTTGGAATTTGGTCTATGTATCTTACCATGTACATTATTGTATAGCTCTAATGCTCTGTTTTAGTTTTAAATACAATTTGCTGACCTTCATAGAACATATAAGTATATATGATTGATCTAAGATGTGAGCAGCGGATTTGTCAGTTTTAAATAAATTTTATTCCTTTATTTATTATTATTATTTGTATTTATTGACTGGGTATCAGATAGCCATATTTTTATAGGATATTTCAATCGAATTGAATACAATACACCAAAAATCGAATTGTTATGACTGAAAATGGCGAGTTGCTGATTTGTATATTTTCCTCCTGAAAAATCAACTTTTTGAATATAGAACACAAAGATACTAGTATTTCGTAATTATTAATCTCTCCTTGTTAAATCTTTCACTTCTATAGTATAGTCTTAAGCATACATGCTTTTTTATTGAGGCAGATTTCGAGGTAAAATTTTATTTTTATCATATCAAAGTGTATAGTTTTTGTGGTTTTTAAGTGGATTTATTTATTACCTGAAATCTCATTTAAGAACGAAAATAGGAAAATGATCCAGGATCGGAGATTTTAGATATTTTTCAAAAGGTATAAGCAGAGGTTTCTGCCGATGTTATGACATCGAAGCAAATTCAAAACATATGATACAAAAAATACTTGAATTTCATAATATTAATCACGGATTGTTGAAGTTTTCACTTTTGTCGTATACTCTTACGCACATACATACGCTCATAGCACAATTTTTTAAATTATTTTCTTTATCGGAGTACTTGACGGTTATTTCACAAAGCTCAACTTTTCATATAACAATAAATTATATAGGTATACTAAGTACTAAAATAAAACAATATAATTCTAATAAAAATATAATATATTAAACAATCTGTAAGTACATCTGTAAAAGTCACAGAACCATACAGTGCTAACTCACACTTATATTATCATCCTTATGTTCATGTAGCTCTAATCGAAATAGATGACGATAAAAGCCAGTGTAATTCATTCAATCATTCATTCATTTAAATATTACTTACTTGTACTAAGGTGTATTAAAGCTTTTTAAGTCACGTAACCAACGTTAGCTTGAGCAAAATAATGATTATCACTTTATTATTGGTTACTTTTGGGAAGTCATTATTTTTAAAATAAGATCTGTCTTAATCTTACTTACGTTTACATAAATACTTCAATTTATTCAATAATTCAGAGGTGACCATAATATCAGTCACATTAATCACACAATGAGACTTTATATCAGATATTGTCCGAGCTGAACATTTTTTAGCTATCTGTCAAAATGGATGTATCCCATAATTCTAGTGGTACTTTATTTTACAGCTTATGCTATGCTTCGTAGCAATTCAGGATAGGTTTTATAGTTGTTTTCTAGATGGCAATAATTCTCAACTAGAAATCGACTATAAAAAAGTCAATTAATGAACCTACAAAGTTGTTCCAAAAGCATATTTATCATTTTGATCAGTTAAACAATTATTCACTTTTTAGTCTAGATTTAGATTAAAGAAAACCTGTACTAATTTGAGTAATTGTTCAAACTTGTACAGATATTCAATTTTTGGAACCTACTATATTTACCTAATTAATTCTATGTACATTTTAGAAGATAATGAATCCTGCTATAGAAACAAAGTTTTACCGATTTGTCTTGGCTAATTTTGAAAGCCCCTTTTCAAAAATTAGAAACGTATTATTATTTTGTGGGACAACTACAATTAAACTAGTTTTGCTTAATTATTTTGTACTACATGATGCTGATTTTGTATTTTAGTAACTAAAGCAAGATTTGCATTAATTTCAAAGGCCAAGGTAAAAAAAATTATATCAAATTGAAATAAATATACCTACATGCCAAGTATATTCATTTTAATATTAATTTTCCAATGAAATAATTATTTATTAAATTAGGGCGAGAAGAAAAACTGTTTTTGACAATAACAAATTCAAGGTGAAAGATCAATATATAAAATATAATATAATATGTAAATTGCCAAAATTATTATTAATTTAAATCACCATTTTTTCAAACAGCCCATTAATAATTTTCTGATCCGACGTATAGTATAAATTAAAGTTGAAAATCAAGAAAATAAATAAAACTGAAAAAGCTTGTGTTTCATCTAACTTTACCTTTGATGCTTTCTTGATTGCATTTTAAAGTTTTTTTATATGTATGTTTCTTTTATGCTACAAATTTTATCATAAATTCACTTAGTTGAGCAATGGCCAATAAAAGAGCTTCCCCTATGGTATTTACTTTTTGTCGGGCACAGTGTTAAAATATTGTCCAAAAATTTGCCAAGGCATAAACTTATAAATTTGGATACACTTGCCTTTGAAAAACAACTTGCCCCAATCCGAAAGAAAACGTAGTTTTCAAATCAAATATGAAGGTTGAGAATACACAAAAAAAATAATAACTTTGACAAATAAAGGTTTCTCGAGGGCTTAAGTGTGTCCCTGCCTTGTAAAACATTTAGCTTTTCGGCCTTTTTTTTATTAATTCACTTTTCTTAAATTAATTGTGTTGGTAGATATTCACATTAAATGGTCACTTCCATTTATGCAACCCAACAAACAAAGGGATAGTCGCCAGCTGTCAATGGTCAGCAATTGACCCAATTATAATGACTCGTCTCTAGTGAGCAACGGTTATAAACCATAATGAGCGAGACTTGGTTTGTTTATTATTGGGATGGTTTGTTTACTATTTTAGAATGTCTTTAATATTTTAATGCACTCATGGCCCTCCGCTCGCTCCGTGGAAGCAACCAAACAAAGCTGACCTAAACTAACCCAAGGCATGCCCAAAATGAAGAAAAAAACTGTAGAAATCTGATCATAAAAAAAAATCTTGCCACTAACGAGAATCGAACCCCGAGCTCCGTATCACAAGCACAGCATCTAACCACTAGACATGTTGGAAGCAACTCGCTGGACGGTGAAGACATTCAAACAAGCCCTCTAAGTAGTAAGCAAACCAAGTCCCGCCCACCCAACTGTCATTAAGGTTTCTAACCGTTGCTTGCTAGAGGCAAGTATTATACTTTGAGGTGTATTATGGGATTTTATTTAGCAAGAATGCCACTTTCGGAACTAATTGGACTTTGAAATCAATGCAAATATACTCTTAATATATCGTGAGATCAGACACGTACTATACACGTTTCTTGTCATCATGGTATTTAAAAAATACAATAACATAATCAGCGCCAAGAAAATCTTTAAATATTATTTTGATCTTATTTTTACTGGTGCCAAATTTTCACTATAAAAACTATATTTAACTCACAAATATATAACAGACACTTGATATTGAAAATAAGGACACTTTCTTAAGATGTTAATAATATCCCAGATTATTTAGTGACTTCCAATTTTACATATTTTAATTTAAATTCCATTTAATTCAATTTTAGTCATATGGTTATTTAAGTCATAATACGGTTATTTCAGTTTTTGACGCCTTGAAATTAGGATAATTTACCATGGTCTCCACATATCATTTTGATCCCCCCTTTGCTCATTACTAGTAGTAGATGCTTTCGGGGTTTCTCGCAGAGACATAAAACTTTCAAACTTTGATGCTTCACTCAATGAAGAAGATGATTCCTGGCCCTCATTAGTTTTCATAGAAAAAATATTCGTTTCCCTTTTTCCTTCTTTAAGTGATAAATCGGAAATAGATTGACTTTCCGAAATAGGACGAACATAAGATGACGATGGAACAACATGGTGGGCAATTTTGACAATTTTGTTAGGCCTGACAAATTCTTCATGAGTTACAGTAGCAAGAATCCCTTGACTTCCTTGAGGTTGAAGCATTTCTGAATAGGCTCGTTTTATACCACGAGAAGATAGCTGATTTTCTTCTAGGAAAACAGAGTCTTCCTTTTGCTGCGCTTGTCTGTAACGCTCTCCTTGATTTGTAATTACACACAAAGGTTCAGAAAGCTTTCTAATGACGCTAGTATGCTCAACAGTTCTCCTTTCTTTCTCCAAAGGCTTATGAATGGGAAACTTCATTGTTTTTACTTCCATAGGGGCGCTAAACTGATGCTTGTCTAAGCTCGCTCCAACAGTGGAACTGATTTGGGGTACTTGGTGGTCTTCCCCTGGGTAACTGGGCTTTGGCCTGGATACGCTTGACATTAAAGGCCTAAATCCTCTTGGTGGCTCTCGAGACACCTCCACGGGGCTTAATGGAGGGCTTAAAAGTTTAGGGGGTTCGGCATTTTGAGGGGTAACGGTAGCGAAAGCACTTGACCGATGTGGCAATGTGTGGGTGGAGAAATATGGAAGATTTGAGGAATTTGGTACTAAAAGTGCGAGTTCTCCAGTGGGTAATCTGGAAAATAAAATTAAATGTCAATATTATGAAATATACATAAGTACTGCTTATAAAAAAATGGCACAAAAGGTTTATTCATATTGTAAAACTTTGGTGTGGGTTTATCTATCGTATTTGAAAGTGTCAAGGTTTCAATATTTTTAATACATTAAAAAATAAGCTATGGCCGCCAGAGTTTGCTGTGAAATTTTATCCATAATTTTATCTATAATTATGACCTATATTTTGACAATTTTTTGCCTAACTAACTTAAAGTTTTAGTGCAGGACAATTTATAAGACCGTAAAACAAAAGAATATTTGTTCACATACATGATACATATACATTGAAAACCAAGCAGTATAAACAATATTTACATATCCTCACTAGCACCAAAATAATATCATGCACTCACATATTTTCTAGCCCATGCGCTCATGTACTCGAACACATAGAGGACGTGATCACATAAACGCACGCTTAACACCTATTCTTACTAGCATTAGCATAATAGCATGCACTCGCATACTTGCTAGCACGCATACCCGTACGCGTTTAGGAAGCGTGCACGTTACAGATCCACAGATAAATAACGCTGCCTGGTTGGCTAGATTACCACGTGTGTTACACTAGTCCCGCCCATTAATGCTTTTCACTTCACGCATTTGTATTCATGCTACGCCCTCCGCTCGCTGTGGGGCGCAGTCATCAAAAACTAACCCAAGTCACATCAAAAAACTAACTAATTCAAAAAAAGAAAATAAAAAACCTTACGAGGATAAGGCGTCGAATCCATTGCTCCGCATTCTAAACGTGAGCGTTACCACCTGAGCCAGGCTTTCACATTCCTGCTTCTCTCGAAAAGTCGCATACAAATGCGTGAAGTGGAAAACGTAATCAAGCCACAGCAAATTACTTACCCTTGCTAGCATGGACGTACCCGCATAATTACTAGCACACGCACTTATATATTCGAACAAACAACAAATCCAGAAGGTACTCAAATATGCACATCTCTAAAACCAAGCAATACTTGCTTATTCTTACTAAAGCATGAACTCGCATGCTTACTAGCACACACAATCATATACACGGCGCTTGACCTACCTATAAAACACTCCCCGCCATTAAAATCCCAAATTCTAATCTTACAAGGCAAAGAAAATTTAGCTTACTAAATATTGGACGCCCGCAACAAAGGCACGAAAAATTGGCGTCCGAAGAAGAGTACAACCCCAACGAAATGGCTAAATAAGTCAACCTATTCCCTAGTTAAATTATGATTCATTTAAAGTATAGCTTCTTAACGAACTTCAAAATTTATTTATTTTTTTGTACGCAATATTTTTCCTATATGCAATCTATGCAGCAATGCCAGGATACGAATTATCGTAACACGACTTTAAAAAAAACCAATTTTTGCTCTCACCTGCTTGGAATAAGCTGTAATCCTTGGGGTATCTCAATTCTAGGGTTGTTATTCTGATCTCCTAGACCGCCTTGCGTCTCCGAACTTTGATTCCCAGAGAAAATTCCACTTCCAGATACAAATGGAATATTTGCTACTGCCGGAACAGAGAATTGAGCGACTTGCTCGAGACCGGACATGCATTTTTCAAGATGATTTGATACTCGGTTCCGGATACCGTTATCTGCATTGTCCGATTTGCCTATAAATCTGAAAAGAAATAAAAAGTTCAATAATTACACTAAGGAATAATCTAATCATATATTATTTTTTCATGTTCGTGCTGACATTCTAGCTCACTGATGACAACAATTCAGTGTGTTATTTTCGATTGAAAACTCTATTATAATTCCTTCATCACAACTCCGCTTAAACACTCTATTTTCTCAAACTAACTAGCTCTCACTTTCAGCAAACTAAATGCCATATTTGCTCCTTTATTGGAATACGTCAAATTGTTGAAAATGATATGTTAACGATGGTCCGAGGGCCACGTAAAATCACTGATCGTTTCGAATTGTTCTAAGAGAACATCAAAAACCACCGCGAATGACACGTCTCATATTCCAGTGCGGCCGGTTAGGTCACGCAACATGCTCGTTTTTACACATTTTGACGTTCAGGCCATCTTGAGTTTGCGTCTGCCTTCATATACAGCCGTTCTTCTATAAATATTATTTTATTATGAAGTTGAATATCAATCTCGACTAACCTCAGTTCATCTATAAAGGTATGTCTTAATGGATGGTGATCTTAAGAGTCAAACTTTAAGATATTTAAAACGTCACCACTATGCCATCTGAAGGTTTTGAGACGATTACTATTTAAGTCACCGATCGGTGATCTATAAAATGTAACTTGGGCAGGATTTTGCAAAATATCTACTTCTCTATCATGGCTTTCGATAATTGAGACCAGCTTACTTTCCTCCCCACTTCACTCCATTTAAGCAGTTTTAGAACTCTTCCAGTTCATCATCATTGCATTGTTAGAGTTTATTATCAAGTTGTCATTGTCATAACATTACAAATATCATCGGTTTCGAGTTAATTAATCTATAAATTAGTAACAGGTGCTTTAAAGTAAATAAAAGCAACTGGTGGATCAGTTTTCTGAATATGAAACGAATATTTCGGTTGAATGTGGAATTTATATGATTGCATTTCATTTATTTGTTAGCGATTTTCTTGTTTTTTAAATTTGTTTCAGTCTATCTTGCCGTTGAGCTAACTTGTCTAATTAATCTTGCAATCTTTTAAATTTTTTCAATTTTCTCGATAGAATTTTACTCCATCCACATTGTATCTATTCATGGGGCCGTTTCTCTTCTGCTTGTTGTCATTTTATCTCCGGTTTTATTTTTTTTTCTTTACAAAGTCGTCGCCTATGTTACCGATCTTGCAAAAATCCTGTTCTTGTATTTCTTCTCTTTCTTTAAACATCCTACAGTCTTGCTCTTGCAAAATGCGCTGTTTGATATTAATATCGTAAACACGTCATTATAAACTTGTATATCTGGTGATGCTTTGCCATGAATTTATGTATCGTCAGAACCTCTTGAATTTGGGTCCGGGTCTAAAGATTCAAATTCAATCCTAGCAATAATTTACTATTTGCTATCACCATAGCCCCATTATACAGTTCCATTTAGGCCATAAGTGTGTTTGAAACTTGCACTTTAATTTTTTGTTTTATTTTTGCTGATATATTAGTAAAAGCACATTAAGCACAAAAAAACGTAAAAAAATGTTCGGAAAGTTAATAAAATATTATAAGCGAAGAAAAAAATAATAGTAAAAGTTGTGTGCTTATAAAGGTGAGGCACATAATCTTTTCTTTCAATTGAGTGTAATTTAAGTATCTTCTCCCATATCAGATTATTTTTTTAAATTATATTTAAGAATAACAAATAATGCTTGGGTGTTGGGAATATACCTACTAAAAAATTACCGAATGAAGTTTTAAAGAGGGACAAAGAACTTCATCATTAAATACCATAATAAAACAAATAAAATACTACAACCTAGATGAATTCTAGAGAATTAAAAAAGAAAAAGAGAAAGGAATGCAAAAAGTGACCTTACAATTTTGTTGTGTTTTGAAGAGAATTCAAAATACTCAATCCCTGATTGAGCGCAATATCTAAGATATGGGAGAAGAAATAAAATGTTGACCTATGGACCACTTCAAAGAACCATAATTTATTTTAGGTGTAGACCATATATAATTATATCATTTATTTTATTCTGGACGGAGATGTTTTTTTTTAACTGTGGGAATGTTTAGTGGACGAAATGTCCCCGTTTGGTCGGATTAAAATCCCTTTACTATCGAGGAACTTACTTTTAGGGGCAAGATTAAATCAACGTTTGGCGTGGGATATCACAATTTTTTTTTGAAGCATTAACCGTTTAGAGAATGAAATCGAAAATATTCTCTAGTGCCATTTGAAAACGTTTGACATATTAGATGATAACAGGCAGAAGCAAATACTCCAGACTTCACACCTTTAAATATTTTTTTTTAATGTAAACAACAATCAAAATGAAATATTGAAGAAATTCCAAAGAAGGTGAGAAATTAAATAAGAAATTTAAACGAAAATGATGCTGCAAGTATATGAAAAGTCAATGTTAACATTTGTCTCATTTCATTACAATTCTCTTGTTCTTATTTATAATCACCTGGTATTGCTTTCAAATATTAAAAACTAATAAAAATCAACATTTATGGTTTAAATAAAAACTAATTTTTCGTAAAAACAAAATTTTAAGTTCATAGTAACCACAGTAGTATTGTCAACCCTGAGATTAACTTACAACGGTAAAAATTAAAAAAAGTAGCAGCTATCTATGTTGGTTGCAACCAAGATACGTCTAGCACTTCTCCAAGAATTCAAAAATTCGATAAAAATCATTGATCTGATTTGAAATAAGCGAAGATATCAACGTTTTTTGCTATATTTTTGTGTCCATTTGTTCTGCTGATAATATAGGTTCATGAATGATCCATAAAAATCTCCAAAACGTTTAAAACATTTATTCCTATCTTTAAAAATGGAAAAGATAAGGCCTGTTCACCTTTATTTTTGTATCCCTATAAGTATTACGTTGCATGTTTTGGTTAGTTTAGAATACTTTGTGTTAGCGCTACTACTTATATTACTACAACAAAGTCACCGACCAAACATGTTTAGGCTGACATGAACGCTAGCTAGATATGCGATTTCTATAAGAGTGTCTAATTTTGGTAACATCGAAGATGCTAACCATTCTTTCTATACATTGTTATAAGCTATTGGTATATTCGATTTGAATGTATATGACATAATTTAACTGTTCCTACCGTTCAATTTCTGTAGCACAATCATTGAAACCACTTTTGAATTTCCTTATAACCGTTGGATCGGTTGCCATGGCAATCGCCAGTTGTTGTCGTTGGACGTTTTGGAGGTGTTTCACTGCCATTTCTAAGATGTCAGCTTTTTCTAATTTTGTGTGACGGGCGGGCTGGAATTAAAAAATACATATTTTATCAATTAGTAGCTGAGATGCTTAAAGATTTTAGCAATTTATTTAACAGGTTTAATCTGATTTGTCATTGAAATGAACTTGAAATATCCAATATGGGAAACTAGGTTTCTTAGTAACCTCGCACCTAATGAAACTTTAAACTTGTCTTGCAATTTGAAACAATATATCGTCACCGCTTATCTCATATATCTCATATCTCATTTTTACTTGCTAATGACCGATTCATCCGATTCCCGAATACATTTTAACTCTTAAATGCATGATTTTTTATTTTGACCCAAAAAAATATCTTCGATGCCCTCTTATGTTTTATAATAGGAGAGGAATATTTAAAAGACGCTTAAATTGATAGTTTTAACTAGATTTTTTTTTATGTTGCCAAAAGTCAACATTATGCATGACATTATTATGCATATATACCACACCGCACTTGTCACATTTTGTATTTTGTAAATCTTTTGCATGGGATTTTGCACCGCATTTTGACAGCTTGGATTACTGGCCAATGTCCCATTTCATCTAATCCTTAGAGGTACCTATATACTGAGTATGTCCGCCTCGTGTAGAACACGATTTTGTACCAATTTTTGTTAAAACTTCTACAATTTCACATCGAAAACCGGCTTATAGTCACTTATATGTCCTCTTCCTCATGAACCTTCCTAAAAAATATAAAAGCCAGATATTTACCACTGTGAGGTCTATTAGGTGATAGAATATTCTCAGATACCATTTTCTGCTTTTTAAATTGATTTGTTAACGTCCCATATTGCTATCTAGCAAATCCACCTCACCCATGTGTCTATTACACTCCCTGATAATGCTTGAGCAATCTACTTCTTACTTCAACAGTCCTTTTTTTTCTATCATATCTCTTGACCTTTGATATTGGTTGTTCACCCACCAAATAACATACTTGTTATGTTTCCATATAACGGATGAAATGTCAGCTCCATCGACACATACATATTCCTCACATGTATCAGGAGGATTTGAGATTTGACTTTTAGGGTTTGTTCTGTAGGTAGTTTGCAATTGGGAATACAGTTTCTTCGAACGGTTCCCAATGGATAGCCTTCTTTATAAAGCTGCGTCATTAGTGGTATGCTGATGTAATAATTAGCATGGCAGAGCAGGTAATTTTGTCTACGAAAAATATCTTGCGATAATCTTAGAATAATATTGACTGTAACTTCTAAATATTCTTGATTAGTGTCTTCATCACTTTTCTCCAGGCCGGTATATATATTTCAAACATGTATGCATATCCAGGAGCTCTTGCCAAGACGAAAGGTTTGAAAGCTCACTTATGGGGGCTTCATGGGCAGGTACTGCTTCATGTAATGGCGCACATCTGAGTACATTTACTCATCCAAACTTAGGTGGGATTCCATTGCAATAAAATTATACTTTTCAATCTAAAAGTCAATAATTGGACGCATTTTATCTAACCTATCATGTCCTAGTTGATCTCGAGGAATAAAATTAATGTTATCATTAAAGCGAAGGAATTGGCGAATTTCTTAAAACTTGTTTACAGGCATTACATTTATCACTTGCACCTATTCTAGGTTTTGACGCAAGTAACTCCAGCCAAGGACATTATATACAGTATCATGACAATAAATTGAGTTATCTCTTCTTCAAAAAAAATTGTCGGCCTGTTAGGTTTTGACCGCATACAAATGAGTT
The DNA here is from genome assembly GCA_016904865.1 of Pissodes strobi. Classification (NCBI taxonomy): domain Eukaryota; kingdom Metazoa; phylum Arthropoda; class Insecta; order Coleoptera; family Curculionidae; genus Pissodes; species Pissodes strobi. Next base: position 37,128 of record MU187530.1, on the reverse strand, counting down.
TCTTCAACGATTTTTTTACAACATTCTCGATAAAAAAATATTTGAAGAATTGATAAGGGGTTTCAAGTTGAGATACATTCGCATTTACTTTGCAATTTCCGTGAAAAGCGAGTTCATCCTTATTAAGAAGCAGCTCTTTCTTTTGGCAAATTATATTTTTAGAAGCCTCATTTTTGCTTTCATTGTTTTCGACGAGTTTTTTGGTGGTTCAACAACAGGGTCTTCCTCTTCGATCCCTTCTTTATCTACTTATGTGTCGTGCATGCATGGCCTCTTCAGGGTCTAGTAAATAGTCCGGATCCATGAAGCTGTTCGTCCTTATCACTAAAGATGCCTTCGTCTTCACTCACCAGGCCGGTGAAGCGAATACATAGAACTGAAAAATATTCTCTTGCCATAATATTGGATTTGAAATATTAATTTTTCATCATGCACTGACTTTCTTTTAATGCATATCGTTGCCTCACGGGAACAAAACAAACGGAATTATGCATTCTTACAAAATACAAAACTAATAAACCCCGCATGAATCACTGATCCTAAAATAGTCAGCAGCAAAAAAAAGTATTTAATGATTTTCGTCTGCGGATGCATAGTGTTGTCTAATGGCACACACAATCAATTATTGAAATTTACCTAAAACATATAATATTGTTTCCGACTCGGAAGCATGTCTTTTTTGCACAAAAACGAAATATGCAACACGAACAACGGTACACTACTCCGCACTCACTGAGAGTGATAATTCAAATGATGAAAACGCTGTTGCTGCCATCATGAATCCCTTGCCTACTACATGCTTAAATGGTTTGTCTGTTATAATAATAGTCCATAGCATGCATTAAAAAGAGTTTCTATCACCTCGAAAGTTTGTGTATTTTATATTGGATATGTTGCTTAATGGCAACAAGATGCGTTTAAGAGTTAAATTTAAGTAAGAAATGCATCATTTTAATAAAATAAACATTAGATTGTTGATGTGCGAGTCAGTTAAAGGAAAAATACAACAGGTACATACATGCATAATGAGTATATAACATTTAATGTTAGCATATATTTAAATAGCTCTTTTTAAAACTTACGTCTTTATTCATTGCTTCAAGAATTAAATTCTTGATTTCGTTTAAGCAGTTATTGATTCTAGCTCTCCTACGTTTTTCCATAATAGGCTTGTGGGTTTTTCTGATTTCGGCTTTTGACATGGTGCTTAGTTGTGGTTCTTGCATCATGGGTGTATCAAATTCGTCGTCGCTTATAGGCATGTTCTGGTCTGATGAATTGAGTCTGGTCAAATTAAAATTATTTCTGAAAAAAAAATGGAGATGCGGTGAAAATCCGTTAGCCATGGAAATGATCTATGGTTCACTATATTCTGTAGCCAGAACTTTCTAAAGGTCGCCGCAATATCTATCTCATTTCTCCAAAACTATTAGGGGAAGGCAGTTTAGTACCAATTGATTGTCCTTTAGTTCAATTTATTTATGATTGAGATTCCTTAAAAATTATGATCAATTTAAGATTCTTTAAAAGTGGTCTACATATTTATCTTAACTCATTAGAGCATATGATCCGATAAAGTAACGAAAGTGAACATAATCTCAAAATTTCCACTTTTTATGCAATAACAGCTACCTTCTTTTTTATACTAATAAATTTGGTATTTGTGCCCGAGTTCCTAAAAGTGATATTTTATTGAAGTTTTGGCCCAAAAACCGTTTGATTATCTTATATGCAGTGCAGTGAAAACATGTTAGGAAGATATCGTTGAATATTATTTTGCTACAAAAATTTGTTCCACTAGTTATTTATAGGCTATTTATATTGATCATTTCATATTTTATATCGGATTGTATGCTAAAAGGGCATAATAAATTCCCTTATTCGAGAGATGTTGATGATTTGCCAGCATACGAACGTCCGAATCTTTATTATCTTTTCTCTTTCAGATTGTCGCCTGCTCAGCACTTAGATGAACTGGAAAATGAGAATATAGAACAGTCGATTGACATTTCTGTTGAGCATCCCACGGACAGCAGTATTACAGAATGCAATAGTGACATCATAAAGATTACGAAGGTAATTTGAATCATCAGCTGTTAAGAGCCAATTGTGAATATAAAGTACGAACAAACCTTCCAGAAGACAACCAGAGCGTATCTAACATTTACTACCGAATATAATGATTTTGACTTCAGTTATTCAAATATTATTAAAGCTAGAAATCAAATGGACGCCTCTCGTCACTTAATATAAATGCAAAGTGTGAATCATTCACCGCATACCGCATTACACTTCTTTTAAGTACAGGGTGGCCCGTTTAACCTTACCTTATCTCGAAAACTATGGCGGTTGCAAAAAAAAATACCAAAGTTGTTCCTAATAAAATGATCCTTATTTGTATGTATTTTTTTAATCGTCACTCTTTTATATACAGGGTAGTCAAACAAAGTTACATCTTTTTAAACGAAACACCCTATATTCTATTAAATTTTTGAACAGCCATTTCAAAGACAAATTCAACGATATACACAAGCATGGGTGTGTAATGCACCGTTTCAAACTTATTAGCGATCATCTTCAGAATTTTTGATTAGCTGTAACTTTTTTGTTTTTAAAGATATCAAGGTAAACAAAAAACAAAATGTAGGGTTGGTGGGCAAGTTTTTTCCTAAGTTATAAAACAAAACACTAACAATTTTCTGACATATAAGCCTACTTTATATTTTTTTAAATGGAACACCCCTTATATTACTACATTTTTGGATTCTCTAGTATTATACACATTTAGTGTATAATACCCCATACCTACCTTTAGCTGTTTACGAAATATTGACAGTGGAAAGTCGGGCATTTTGACACTTTAACAGGCTCCAAAATCACTCGACACTCGGCACGACATGAAAGAAAACGGTTTGCACATTCCTATCTTAGGCTTTCATAAGCTATCGAATGACAGTAACTTTGAATTTAACCGGAGGTTTAAAAGTTCCGGTTAATTTTATCCGCGGATTAAATTAGAAATTACTGTCATTCGATAGCTTATGAAAATCTAAGATAGGAACGTGCGAACCATTTTGAAAGTCGGGCATTTTGACACGCTCTAAAATCTAAACCGCGCGTGATTAAAGAAAACGCGAAAACAGCTAAAGATAGGTACCAGATATTATACACGAAATGTGTTTAGATTTCTCTAGGGAGACCAAAAATTTAGTAATATACGGGGTGTTCCATTTAAAATAATATAAAGTAGGTTTATATGTCAGAAACTTGTTAGTGTTTTGTTTTATATGTAACCTAGAAAAAACTTGGCCACCAACCCTACATTTTGTTTTTTTCGTTTACCTTGATATCTTTAAAAAAAAAGTTACAGCTAATCAAAATGTTATCAAGATAAATTGAACGCACGGTACATAAATTTAGCTGAACCCTATAATCCATGAAATACATATAAAATATTAAAATCAACATAATTTAGCAACATAGCAACAAAACTAATTGGGAAATTTGGATCAATAAAATTATAATACAATATTAAGTAAATCCCTATAAAAACTTCCAAGTAGCTTATTAACCATCAAAGAGTACCTAAGCAAAGGTAAAATTTAAAGAAATAATTATTTTTGTAAAAAATCTTAATTTTAATGCAAATTAGTTAAACTTGTGTTTACAGCTTGCAGAAATATGACAGGTTCAGGTATTGGACATGTAGTTCTTAAATTTTAAAATCCCTCCTATCGAAATGATCCGCTCGATACCTGTTGATCAGCATATTTTTATACGTATTATACTTTATTAAGAAGTAAATGTATTACTATATCTATAAATGTTTGTGGTGAAGCTTTAGCCAGTAACCAAAATTTCTTGCACCCAATAAGTTGAACAAGAGAACGATATAAGGACATTTTTTAATTTAGCTATGACCAGTCAAGTGGATATAAGGACTCTGTACAGACCTTTTTCAATATCATACTGTTTTCTTTCTAGCAATATTTGGTAAAGAACGATATCTAAGACCAGGCAAATATTACGATTTATTACTTAAGTAATTAGAAGCTGATTTGCCTAATGTAGAACGCGTTGAAGACAGTGAAGAAAATGTTGCATTTTAGGAAAATGAAGCTGACAAAACAGTTTTTAATGATTCAGATTTGGATAAGAACAAGAAAAAATAGATGTTTTAAAGAAAGACGAAGAAGAAGATATGGATGGCTTAGAAGAAAGAATTCAAGAAAAATTTAATGATGGAGTACAAAATGAAGAACTGAATTGGGACGATTTTTTTAACGCAAACCCAAATTAACAGGAAATGTAGGCACATTAACATTTCTGATTATTTTATTGTGCAAAGTACATACATGCAACAAGCCTCTAAACTTAACGTCAAATGAAAGTAAACATTTTTTGGAATAACCATTCTTAACACTTCTAAAATATCCTAGAATAGGTATGTACTGGGCAAAAGCCACAAGAATGTATGCCATAGTCAAGACACTGATCAGAGATAGATTTGTTGTTATTAAAAGCCACATGAAAATAGTTACTGATGGTGATATTTCAGAAGAATATTGTAAACGGTATGAGCAGAATCTATAGATATCTCTATTTAAACTGTGATATGAGCTTTGGAAACTTAGACTGATCATGGAGAAAGTTAGAGAGAGACTTGTTTGACTCTAGCAGGAGAAGCTAAAGTTGCAATCTATGAATAGGGATGCCATTGACGGAAGTGTGTGATATCAAATAATTTGTGAGTGGTAGGTAAACCCAGTCATGAAGTTTTAAAAAATGTATATGCGTAACAACATCTGGGTTATGGATAATTATGTGAATAATTTCGGTGTGGGAGGTTCAACCGTCATCAGGCTTGTTGAGATGCTACCAGAGGGTTTGCACATCTTTATAGATAGAACCTTTACCATGAATTCCTTTACTAGAAACCCTTTTAGAGAAAAAAATCCATGGTACTGGTACAATCAAGAATTCAGCAAGCTGTTCTCCTATCAACAAAACGTATTTTAAAAAAATTGGAGAAAAGCTTATTGAACAAATTAAAATATTTGATGGAAAAATTAACTTTCTCCAGTCGTCTTGCATCAATTATTATGCAAGAAGAACCTTTAGATGAATGCAAAAGATGGTCCAAAACAGAAAATGTTTTATTGGAGTGAGAAGATTTCACATGGTGTACAAATACAATTAATTCATGGGAGGCATCGATCTCATTGGCAGAATGATTATATATTATCGGATAACTCCACACACCAGTAAATGGTCTGTTAAATGGATATTTTATTTTGTGGATGTCAGAATGACCAACTTCTAGATTTTATGCCGAAACGATCTTAAAAAGACTCGTAAAAAGATAAACAAAAAGCACAAAGAATTCTTTCAAGAGAAAGATTTTTAGCAGTTAAATTGATCTGATTAACAAACTTTTTTAGTAATCGAAACATTAAACTGTTTCTTTTTGTATCGTCAACGATATATTTTCTTGCTTGTTTGAATTAAACTCAGACTAATGATATCATATAGTATATCTTAATCTGCAGAAATGCCATACTGTATTGGCCAAAGGCAAAGCGAAACATGCGTCGAGTGTATAAATTGTGTTTCGGTATTGTGGATACGGCTGTATTGTAGTGCATTTTACCGAAGGTTCCAAACCCGAACTTAGTATTGTTGGTATGAAAAATGTTTCTTATTTTTGCCTTAGAACAAGCTGGTAAAATATGGCCCGCTAATTTCCTGTATTAGCACTATACTTTCCTCTTCAGAATCCTCATGGAAAAGTTTGCCTCCAATTAAATTTTCTAATTTGTTTTTTTTTGCATTGTGCGGGATTCAATTATGATGACACTAATGACAGTTTTTAAAAATCTAAAATTTTGTTTATTACATTAATTGCCACTTTCTCAGAAGTCGGAGATGTTAGTGCGCAATATTTTTTCTATACTCTATATCTATACTGATATAACAATTGCCGAATAACAAAAAAAATAAATTTGTACTCTTCAGAATATCGATACCGCTTTAGACACTCGTTAAATTAATCAGTGTTTTGAATGTGTCAATGTATGTATGACATTAATAAATGTGTGATATTCAAAACATTGATTAATTTAGCGGCGACTAGTCGTTATTGATTTAATATCAGAATGACAGCTGTCAAAAATTCAATAGAGATGATTTTTTCATAGCTCGTGCAAAAAATACCCGTACATTAATGGAGTCAAGAATATCGCATTAGGTGATTTCCAAAATCTAATTTCTCGACCAAAAGACTACAAGTAAGTATTTTCGCAGAAAAATATGAACTAACTACTTGATCGCATATAATTAATATTATGTCAATATTTTTAATGTATTTATTACATTAAACTTTAATGTAATTTCTAAATGTTTACTTAAAATTTTTTTAAGCCTACTAATTAGTAAATATAAATCAAAAACAGACTCACTTACCTTTTAAACGAATTCAAAACTTTTCCAAAAAGTCGAATCAGAGACAAATTCTCACTTTTCCGGAAAATAATCCAAATTTCACTTGTTCACAATTTTTGAATGTCAGCAGATTTTGTATGATTACGCAATAACACTAAAAATCACTAAACTAAACTTAAGTAATATCCGAAGTAATATCCTAAAACTACTTGACGAATTTCGAAAAAAATTCTAATATCCCATGACATTGGTCACTTGACCCGAAATGTTCAAATGACGTCCCATTTTCGAAAACTTCCGATATACATTCCGATACAGCGTGGGAACCTACCCCCACCTATCGGTCTACATTCGCTTTCTCGCTCTTTCATAATGAACTTATGCCTTTTTGCCTCTTACGTACCGGGGACTGTATGAACGTACTCGAATGTGGGACGAGGTTTAAAATTGCGTTTTCGCTATTCGGTCTGCATAAGTGGTTCTTGCATGTAGGATATGTCGCAAATATTCAACCTACCTAATTAGTACGCATTAAAAAATGAAAGAGTGTTGCCTATTTTTAAATATTCAAACCTCAGTTTTAATAGTCAGTAGTGTTAGAGTTCATGATCAAGAGAATCATAAGGGACGAAAATCCAGATTAATGGCGCATTAGCATCACTGTTATATTCAAAAAAGTGCGCCTGAAGAATTACCGAAATATAACTTTTTACACTTCAGTATTAAATCATTTCACCAAGATAGTTACCATCAGGCTTTCACGGAGTTTTGAAACATATTTGAATATAGGGTTTTGGCATTGAACCCCATGAAAAGAATGTTTAAAATGTTTTCAGTCTCAAGGTCGATTTACCTTCTGCTGAAACCGCATCGGGTTTAACTTGACTTGTATGAGAACGGTGACTGGATCCTGGATCGGGATCGAATTGAAAAATTAAGGTCATTAAAAATTTGGATGGATTTGTTTGTTTATGTTTAGAGGTTTTTGCCGGTTTTGTAGCGCAAAATTTTTAGCAAAAATAAAACTGAAGTAAATAAGACCGCAGGAACTCCACCATTAATGTTTAAAGCGAAAATTAGGTTTTATGTTTGTTATATTTCAGTAAAAATATGCCAATAATTATTTAATGATAAACGTTACGCTGTTAGTTCAAATTGATTTCAATTTTATTTTTGTCTCTGCATTAAAAAGGGGGACGATTTCAAAACTCCATGGAGAAAATTAGAGAGACTTATTACACTCCATAAAAATGAGGTAATGAGCTAATAAAGTTACTAAATTGATAAAAATAAGTGCAGAACGCAAAAACAAAACTGATCAACTCTTTATCAGTCCAGAAGTCCCTAAAGTAAAACAAACCACTCTTCCTCTGCTTTGTAGGCCTGAGGCACACATTTGGGAGTGAAAGACTACATGATACCTATCATGAAAATTCCTCAAAAGTACAGAATATACTGGTGATAGAAGAACCAAGCACAACCAAGAAATCCTGCGGTGGATATACACAATGATAGTAAGACCCACTGTATGGGTCGATAGTCTGGTTCAAGGAAACGGAGAAGCAGACCATAAAATCAGACCTTAACCAAGTACGACGCCCGGCGTTCATAAGCATAACAGGCGCAATGAAAACATGTCCAGCAGCAATCGATGCAATTGTGGGCCTCGCACCTATAGACATTGTTGTAGAGGAAGCAGCCAGACAAGCAACGACTAAAATCACAAGAGAGGGAGAGGGCGAGGGAGGATGGCTGTGAGTGAATGGACATTCCTCACAAAGCATATATCACTTGGGCTCCCCCGGGACGATATAGTCAAAAGATACAATTTTGAAAAATACTTCACGGTCGTGATAAAAGAAGTAGGAGAATGGGAAAAAATACCACTGGTAATTTGACATTGCAGCAAGGTGCTATATAATATATATAGATTGGTCAGGGGACCGGAGCCGGAATATTTAGACCAGGAACCGAATTCTCCAAAGCAATGGGAAAACATCCGCCCATATTCCAGGAGGAAATTAACATCATTGGAATATGTCCGCAGTTCAACCTTGACAGAAACTATAGGAAGAAAGAAGTTGTCATCTTTTTAGACAGTCAAGCAGCCATCAAAGCGCTGAGCTCACTAACAATCAGCCCTAGAATGATATGGGAAAGAAGATAGGGTAAACGAACTAGACAAAATAACAAACTATCCCTTCAATTGATACCAGGACACGCTGGGATAGAAGGCAACAAAAAAGCAGACCAATGGACAAATGTAGGTACAAAAATTCCGCTTTTAGAACTGGAACCCTTCTATGGTATAGTGATGCACAACTACTAGGAAGAGTTCAGGAAAGAAGAGCGAACCAAATGAAGCAGTCTAGGGGAATGTCTTCCAGGGTTAAGGCAGTCAAAGATGTTTATAGAGCCCCCTCACACAGGAAGATAAAAAAACAATCTCCGCATTCTTACCGGCTTTCTTACGGGCCCCTGCCTGTTGACAAGGCACCTGAAGAGAAAAAAATTGAAAACGAGGACACTTGCCGGTTCTATGAGGAGGGTAGAAAACCCCGGAACACCTTCTCATGGAGTGCGACGCGGTCGCGAACAGGTGAATGGCCTGCCTCGGTTGCTGCTTTTGACGATCATTGAGGATGATTTTCGGATCCTATTACATAAATTCACCATAGTTGTGACTTAATACTTACTTAGTATGTATGGAAAATAATGGATAAAATTGTATCTTAATATGACTTAAATGGGTAGGCGTATGTGAAAGAAATAGGAATAAAAAATTAAATAGCATGGAAATGAGAGAAACCAAATGTTCCGTAATGGTAATCTAATTATTGGGATTTAATTACTGTTATGTGGAAATAAATGTGTGAATTAGTGACGAGCGGTTCAGTCTGGAACTAATATAAAATTAGGGCTTAAGGAGAGCATGCCTCTGAAAAGAATATAGCGAATTGCATACAAAAAATTGACATATTTATTAATAAATGACTGTGATATAAGTATTATTTTGCGTGGGAAATTACATGAAGTAAATGTATGGTAGGTAGGGTGTCGTTAATGTTATACTGGTAATTAGGAAATAACGATTTCTAATTTCTGACTTTTATGTGAGTGAATTCAGTAAAGTCTCTGCAATACAACTACAATAAATTATTTAAACATAGTATATTTTGGTAAAATATAGTGTATTTACTTTCTTCGCGAAACGAAATATCCTCCCCAGGTTTACTGCAGCAGTGGTTTATGTTAGTTAATTAAATACAAAATCTATCAAAAAATGTTCACGGAACTTCGAGGTCTAATCTCTTATAATGCTATCACGAAAGAGTACTCAAAGTTTTCGAGATTGTTTGTTGTTATCTGCATTCTATCATGTTTATTATGCGTCTAACGATCAAGAATATGCATAACTATTAGTGATATTAAAATTTTTCGCATATCTTGTCGGTGATCTGTAATAGATCCATTTTATAAAAATTAATTAAAACCTGCATATGATTTTAGTACTCATATTAGAGAATAAAGCATGATTTAAAGCCACATATTTTATAATTTCACTCGACCCCCGTATATGATGGTATGAGGCGCCCCGTGAGAAATACCCATACGCGGACCCACGACGTGCGAGCAGTTCCCACGTACAGGGTTGTAACAGGTATGGTAACTGTATTCTGTTGTTGTACGAAGGGTAAATTAGGCCTGAATGAGATGCTTTTTGTTGCTTGTGGATTGATGAAGATAAGGCGAATATTGCGTGTTATCGGTGCAGTGGCGTGGGCGGCCGATGTATAAGAATATAGTTACCTATTTGCAAGTATTTATACTAGTGTGAAGAAGTGTAAGAAACTGCTTGATGCATGCATATTATGTAAATTTCATGGAATACTGTAATATTGGAACTAAATCGCTCGTATTTTGTTATCTTAATTGTTTGTAGAGTAATGAGTGCTTTCAGTCTAATGAACGTTTAGAAATGTATACAGTATACATATAGTTTTTGCTAATGAAAAAATAATTTTCGTGCTCGCCCGCCCGTGCTTACTATATATGTTCTGTCAAATAATTTTTACTGCAGCAATTATTGCGCTGCTTATTGAGGTGATATTATAATAAAGACAATATATATATTGTTGCCCCTGTCTATAAAAATCCATCACAAAAATAAATATTTTTCAAATAGCGGAGCTAGTTAATCTAATGATTACAATAAACTTGTATCATAAACGCCCCTGGCGGGAAAGTTTTGGGGTAGTTTTTATTTTCTCAATTCCTTATGTTTTTGGGTTGCTGAATCAAAATCTGAAGTTTGCTAACAAAATTTCGCGAGACAACATTGAAAAAAATACGAAAATGCTAGTTTTGGCATTCTTTTTCTTATAACGCAAAAAACATCAATTTTTCGAAAAAGAAACTTCTATTCATAATCAAAATATATAAAATTTTCTATGAATTACATTCTTTAGATTTTTTTATAGGACAAGCCGTTTGGACTCAAGCGCTAGTTGAAAATTGTCGTATTTTATTTTTCTCTCCAAACACCTACTTTTTTCGACAACATGCTTCTCACGCCTTTGTATGGGAAAGTGTCGAGAAACTAGTTTAAACGATTTGAGATACAGGCATTATCATCATCTACAAAAGCGAACCCTACATTGCCCCACTACCTCCTACTGAGGCTGCTACACGAGAACATTCACTGAGAGTTTACTTTTAGGTGCCTCAGTGGTTTCTGGACAAACCATATTCAATGAACAACAAAGAGACCTGAACGAGTGGGGGGCGGAAAAAAAACGGACAGTGGTCTGTGCCCATTGCAACCACGTCCAAACCAGCACCAGACACAACACTTCAACGCATTTCTTGTAAATGCAAGAAAGGCTGCCAGCGAAATTATAAATGTAGAAAGGCAGGCCTTCATAAAGGCTGCCAGCGAAATTATAGATGTAGGAAGGCAGGCCTTTATTGCTCTCCAATAACCCAAACTAACCCGTTGCATATTGTGTCAACACGTCGAGCCCCCGGAGGACAGCCTTGAAATAGACAAAAAATGGGTCAAAGAAAGAGACCCAGGACTGTCTGAAGAAGAACGTTCTCACCATGGAAGCTATGTCTAATCGCAAAATCACAAGTTAATGTTTTTTTCACGGTTTCTCTTATTTTCCAGCTCAACCTCCGATGCTATTTAAGAAACCAATCTTCTGTCAGGACGCTCTGCCACCGAGGAGCCTCAGCCAGGACCTTTCGCCATCGAAGGACCTCAGCCAGGACCTTCTAAGAGAAAGCGATGATATGAATATAATAAAAAAGTGATGAAGATAATGTTATTTGATAATAAATTAGAGTTTTGCAGATAAAAATTGGGGTTTTGTGGAGATTGATAAAACACGACACTTTTCAAGTAGGGCTTGAGCCCGAACATTTCATCGGACGAAAAAATATAAGAAATAAAATTTCAAGGAATTTTCATGTACTTTCATAAATATTAATTTAAATAATTTTTCGGTTATCCAGATGCTCACATACACTTTTGATAATACCCTGTCAGAAAATGACGGTTTTCACCCCTTTTCAGGGAGGAAAATAGTCATATCCATACCTATGAAGGAAAGTATCCACCCTAGGGAGGAAAATGATTTTAATTTTATTGTTATTAATATCAAATTGCAAAAATATCACACACATACATATACAAACATAACTACATATACACATACATCACGCAAAATTTTGTTTTGCCTAATTATTTATTATTGTTTGGTGATTCATAATTATCAATGTTAACAGCACAATTTTTAAGATTATTTAAGGTTATTCAATGTTTCATGAATAAAGAAGATTTCATAGAATAATCAACAGAACCAGCAAAGGAACTTATTTTGTCAGCACTATCACTATCATTCCCAATACCAACATCAAATGTATTAGTATCCCTATACGAGATAACCCGGTCATTATTTGATTTCCAAGTTTTATCTTTTTTAAAATAGGTACCTGTATTTGCATCCTTCAATCTAAAATATTCAGCAATTTTGCAGGGTATTTTCCCCATAGCGTTTTTTTTCCAGCAACTTGAGTTGTACATCTTCGCTTGAAGTAGCTCACGAAAAATCGCCTACCCGACGTTGTTACTGAATATTATCGGTACGTTAACTTATCCCATTATCTTATTTGTAACAGTAAACAAACGTTGCTTGTTTGTGTTAGAATCCGGGATTTTTACAATTAAAATATCTCCCTTATCCGGAATATCGTTAACAGTCATTTTTACTAATTCATTACCATGACAGCATGACAGGCTCACGCTACTCCCATAATTAAAGCATCTGTAAAAATAAGAAGAAAATGAACCGATAGAAAAATAGTTAAGAGACCTTCGTAAGCAAATATTGTTGATTTGGTGCATCTGATATAAATATTCTTACATCATGAATTTGGTCGATATCCAGCGGCTTAACGTTTGAGATATGCTGTTACTTTTAGATACTTACTCTGGGCATCTTCCTTTAGAGCAAGCGTGGGACGTAACATTGAATATTTGCTCCAAAGGGACGGTGCTTGTAAAGTCTTTGAAAAATTCGAAAAGTACGCCAAGATGCCATCCCCGTTAACTTTCTTTACATTTCTTTGAATCACCCAGTTTTTGAACACAAAATGCTCTTTTTCGTGTCGCTGTCGAGATTTTTCTGGAAGTAGATGTAATTCAGCTCTCTTTGCCTCATCTTGCAGCACAATACTTTATTCGTCAAAATCCATCGTAATTTCACTAATTATTGACATATGAGGCACGAGCAATTTGTTATTAATAAACAGCGCGCATTTACACTGGACACGACTCACTTTCGGAAATAAAAAAGTTCAAATAAACTTCCTGCCTAGGATTTAAATAAGGGGTGAAAAAATTAAGAACGATATCGTATATCCCCCCCCCCCATGTGTAACGTATTAGATTATTAATTATGAATTCATATTCATCAGGAAACAACAATGATTCGTCCTGAAAAACTTCATTTAGGTACTTGTGACAAACACTATTTTTTGTCATAATATGCTCTCAAAATTTAACTTTTATTTATACGCTTTTTGCAATTCTTCAGAACGCCTAAATTTGCAAATTTACCATAATTTTTGAAATCATAATGTACGACAAAGTTAGCTTAGAATTTGATATCGTAGCTACTACTTGACAATTTTGTCATGCCATTCGAAATTTAACATTTAGACATATTCAGGAATTTTGGAATAGTCCGTAAAAGTTGCCATGACGACTTTTAGGGACTAGGCCTAAAAAGAAGCATTTTACGGACTCAAATGAATACGCAAAATAGCTATTCTTCGGAGCGTATGACAAAAACGTCATTTTCTGACAGGGTCGTATGAAAAATATTCCTTTGGAGTAAAGTGTCATTTCCTGCTTCACCAGCGCACTTTCCTCTTTTGATATAGGAATAACTATTTCTAATTTTAACATGCAAATTGACACTTTTCATAATTCTCCTGTCAGATGAAAAGTATTATTTTATATAATTTGTTATGAAAAATAAACTTTTATGCCATTGGTTGCATAAAATGTCACTTTATATGTTACAATTAGAAAAAAAATTATTTCATTATTTTAAGAAAACTGCAAATATTTCAAAATTGGAGAAAATATGAATAACGTCATGAAAGACTGCTTTGTGTAACTAGTCTTCTTCTGCGGGATCTCGCTGCGTACCACACGCAATAATCTACTCGTTACACATAATAAGATCTTCCGTTTTGGATTTAATTTTGGACTGCAGCTACTTCAGTAGTTAATTTAGACATAAGTAGAATGTACAGCCAATTATATTTACGAAATATTCTGCCCAATAGGTAATTCTTCAGAAGAAGACGTGCTTTTTAAGGACAATCTCGTTTATACGTCTGCCCTGTTCATTCGAAGAATATCTTGATTCCCATTGAGTTTGTGTTCTTACATCTTCTTATAGTATTTAAGCAGGTGTTGGCTTAAAAATGAACACAAGCATCAGTTTTCATATAGTAAAGGGATCTGCAAATAATCGAAATTAACTATTTCATCTACCTATAACATGATTTTAATTGACCGTTATAAAAAAACATCCCGAATGTTTCTATGTTCTGTTAAAGTATCTTAAGTTAAGTTTTCAAAAAAGGAGCAAGAAATAATTTTTGTTAGAGCTTAAATTTCTCCCTTGGCTCAATAATTAAATGTTATTTTCTCATTAATATAAGTTTCCTTCCGTTCCGACAAAACAAAGATAACTCCCCTTCTGCTTGGCCTGTTCCATCTTCTTCTCATCCTTTCCCAAATTAAAAACATATCTACCTGCCTTTTTCTGAAGGACTTGTCCCATTATTGTCACTTTTTCTCATTCCCACCCACCTCTTAAGTGAGTGCAAACAAAACCATTATGGGAACTATTTCATTTTTTGGCCACATCCGTTCGAAGACACACGCCTAAGATTGTGGTCGAGGCATCTTAACACGCCACAGGCGGAGGTAATGTTTTTAGATATTTCGACCTACGAAACAGAATTAAACCCATGAATAAAACCACAAGGGTAAAACGTAAAGCAAGACGGATGTGAATATAACCTTGGTGAATATACTTGCTCAATAGAGAAGGGTTCTAATGTTTGATGAGCGTTCACGTTGTTTCATGATTTTTAACCAAGTAATTTATAAATGCCAAGCTAAGGAAAAAGTATTTATTTAATAATGTAAAACAGATGTAAAGACGAAAATTTGTTCAACTCTTCAAACAATTTGCAACAAATGAGAAACTAGAACTCATGTTGAACCGCGAGCTCTAGAGAGAACGCAAATCTTAATTTTCATCTATTTATTTATTTATAACAAATTGCCTCAAGATACTTGATTTTCCTTAAAAGTAATCCAAACCTAACAATACATACATATTTACAAATAAATACTTATATATTAACTAAGGCGGTACGTAACAAGCGTTCACCGTGAAACCAAGATATCTAAGATAAATGACATATTTAATTCTAAATGATATTTTAATACCTACACTTTTTCAGTTCATCGGCTCCATGCAGTCCTTCCTGGAGTGGGGGCGGTCCTAAGTGCGAATCCTTTTCCTAGTTCTTCAAAGCATCACCTCGTGGATCTTGTGTATCTACCTGTATCATCTGTTCTAGTGGCCTTGTCCCGGTTTCTCTGTACAGTTGTCTGGTCGTCTTGAAGTCCTCCCATCTGTAGTCCATGATCGTTTGTAGAATTTCCCTTTCCAAAGTGGGTACCTTCTCTCCATGTCGGTTCTTGCTGCGGAGCTCCGCCGGAGCGGCATACATGGTTATTGGCCAGTTATACAGTCTGATCTTGATGTCAAAAGCTAAATGTTCTTATTTAGATTCCCAACAAAAAGTACCCATTTTGGTTGGTAAATCTTGAATATAATATTTGTTTTTCTGTCTATTTACATGCTGCTCTCTTTATCTCCTACTTACCATCTAAGCGTTTGATGAGAAAAGTTTCACAACCAAAACTGTGCCAATTCAATATCTAGCTGAAAAATCTACAATACAATAAAACCAGGATTCTAAAAACTCTACTGAGAGAATGCTAAAGGTATCGTAAATATAGGAAAGAAACCCATCCTCTTCAAGGATGTTTTAATATCCAACTACATGAGTGGCATCGATATATCAAATCATTAGGAAATATAGAATCAAAACAAAATTGAAAGTAGGGGTCTAGTCTTACTAAAATCTACTCGATGATGATTTAAAGCAACAGCAAAAAAATACAACGACAGGCATAAGAAGGTCTGAAGCTGATGTCCCATCTGCAAAGAATCTGATTATTAGAAGGTTGGTTGGTTGGTTCTATAGAAGGAATATAGACCTAGCGATAAAGAAAGTTCAGAGAGACAAAAATATAGTGTTCAGTAATCATGAGTAGTGGCATTACCTCCTGCAAGTAGGAGGTATTGGTAGAGGCATTACCTCTAGGAGGTATTGGTAGAGGCACCTTACCTTAAAGAAATACTATAATTGCGATTTTTTACCTATATGTCCCGTATAGAACAGGTTTACTATCCAGTTTTTCGAAAGTCCTTGAAAAAATAGTTCATAAACAAATTACTGTACAGTGTCACCGCTTATGGACGTCACTAATAACATTTTTACGACTTCAAATGCCACAAAAGCACCTCGCCCTTTGACATTGTGGACCATGGTGTTTTGTGTGCAACATTAAAACATATTGGTTTTAGTGTGACTGCATTGAGTTTTTCAACACTTGAAACTTGAATTCGTGGTTGTGGTTGGGGGTAGATAATCCGAAAGTCTAACAGTTGTGACTAAAGTACTGAAGACTGTACCTAGACCCTTGCTGTTTTTAATTTAGCCTTTTGATATTTTTACCAAACCGACATACAGTTCGAAATACAACACTATTTTAACTTTTTATGGCAAATGACCATATGAATCATGATATAAATGTCATAAACAAAGTTTCGCAGTCTCACAGCCTAATGCTAAAAAATCTTGGCATTCTGGTAATGCAAAAAAAACAAATTTGTATTGAAAAATAATTTTAACCTCATGATAAACAGTGAAAACATTATATACAAAGGATCTGCTTGAAAATTACGTTTAACAAAGGGTATAAATTTACATTTCACGGTTTATTAAGGCGATCATACGGTACATTTAGAACACTATAAGCAAACAGACATATCCTTAGCCTTAATCATAGAAAGATGTTATGAGATTACCTGTATTTTTTCTCTATGGGGACATGATGGGAATCGTCTGGATAGGGCTACCAATAATCGAATTCAGCGACCAATAATCAAAGTCAGCGGGTGAAGGGAAATCAGGTATGGAAAGACATATGATACGTTTAGGTGTTTACAGGTATTCTTAAATATTTACGTCATAAACTATGTTTATGTCGAACTTGCAGAATATGTCTGTCAGATCAGGTTATTTCTTTGAACTCCGAGGTACAGGGCTGCGGTATTTCAGCATTCCTTTTCTTATATTACTACCCTGTTGCAATGCTGTTATATAACAGGATTGCTCTTAAGCTCTTCTCTGTACCATATTTTAAACTTAGAGCAAAACAATTATACCTCTCTAAACTTATTGCTAGTTGAGTTTTTGCGTACATTGTTACACTTAATCAATGAACTTAAAAATCAACGATGTCCCCAAGCGCAAAGGAGGAATAGAAGCCGAAAACCCTGAGGGCTGTAAGTTGGAGGATCTCGCAGGCGTACAGGGGTTATAGCGTTTGCCCATTCGGAGTGCAGGCCATTGAGCACAATGGAGGCGGGGACATCCAATACCACGGCACTATCGCTGTCGTTAGTGAACAGGTTCGTTTGGCGGTGGCGTTGAAGAGTAAGTTCCTGATAGGTTAGGGAACACTTGGAGGTGCTAACGACAAGAGGGCGACAGATAACGTAGTAATAACATCAAACAAGTGAGAACATCACAAAAATTTCAAGATTGACAAGCACTAGTCGATTTAGGAGCCAATTGATGTCTACACAAGCCAATGCTTGGTCGGAAAACTAGGCTAGGGTGATACATCACCGCATCATCCCCCATCCTAGTTGGAGAACTTCTGCAGCATCTCATGTATCATAACCGTGGAAGTTGGACGATATCGAGAACCAATCCAAACTCACAGAGAACTCAAAACAGAGAGGCACTCGAAAAAAATGAGCAGTGAGGCAAAAGGAGATATAGTTTTCCATTTAAACAGGCTACAAGCCCGTAAATGGAGGAAGTAGGACCTAGAGGTCATGTTCCTGCTTCAACGGAGGAGTTTTAGTGTGTAATTTCTTTTGAAAAGTACCACACTACCTGTCCTCTTTATTGAGGAAGGTGTTCGCAAAAGAGAATTCATCCTTCTTGCTCCAAAAAAAAAATTAGTTAAAAGGGTAATATGATGCTTTGATTTGTAAACAAGCTGCTCGATTATACACGCTGTTTATGTGAAAGTTGAAGAAATATTAATTATAGACATTGCACTCATTGCTAAGTCAATGTTAAACTTGAGTTCTTTTATGTTTAGGTTATTGCAAGAATATCTATTCAGCTAATTATCGCCTATTTATATTTGTTTTGTTTTGAATAAAAGTGGATTTGTTATTATTATTAATATTATTATTATATTTTCATCACCTCGCCTGGCCTGCAATTCAGTTTTGCCATACTTGGTATGCCTTTGCCATATTTCGTAACCAGTAATTTTTTTTCATGATATCTTTGAAATCTGTTACTGTTATTTTAACTTTGGATTATCTTTGCCTTTCTTTTTGGATTGGTCATGTTTGCCCAACTTGCAATATTGTTACATGAAAATTAAAGCACCTAAAAATTTCGTAGCATGTTAAAAATTAATTAAATTAAATTAATTATTCTTATTCCAACCCAAACATGATACCTCCATTTTTGTATGTCGAAAATCGATCTTACAATTCACTACGCCTATGTGGCTGCTGCTGAGATTAAATGTTCAAACAAACATAATTTTAAACTTGTCGAATCTATTTACAGATTTCGTTCTTAATGGCACTCAATAGCACTCTTGGGTATTTGTTTTGTAGTAGTTACTATAAATATTTGCTATTCTATTTTTTGCTTCCTTTTTATAATTGTTGAGTCAGCAAGGAAGCTTATTATTTGACTTGGTTGTTGACATATTTTGTGGGAAAAGCAATCTTTTATCACTGTAAATTACTTCACGTATCTAATTGTTTCCTTTATGTACACTATATCTACATTTGTTCACGTCTAACTCAGCGATACCTTTAGAATGGAATATAAAGTAGTTTTACATAAAATATTTATTGATTTACTTTACATTTTGTTTATGTTGTCTTCTAAGATGAGCGGCATAGGTGATATTATATGTTTACCTACGACCACTTATGAAAATGGGGAAAAGCACGATTAACATGGCTAGAATATATCTTGTATCATACGGTACTAACAAAAATGTCAATAAACGTGTTGAATACTATGTTACATAACAAGTGCTGAAAGTACTAGTTTTCAAATAACAGCCGAGTGCTGAAATCCTCCGGGATGAAAACGTATTTTCACACGAGTAAGGCGCATTATTTTTTCTATGACCTCCTATAAAAATGACACAAACAAAATTTACTATTTAGGTTCTTGAAAAAAACGACTAATATCATATGTGTATTGAAATTCACTATTCCATGGGTATGTTGAAAAGTTTTCGTCGCATCATCCACATCTGTCAAGTTAAAATATTAAACCAAATATGCTGTCATATCTCATATCAAATTGACAGTATCCTCCATCTAATCAAATAGAGTCCTGCTGAAAGCACTCTTCTACACTTGTGTTGAAAATACACGCGTGTGGCATTTTCTAGCCACATTAACTATGATTTTTTTCTTATTTTCATTAACGATTTTAGGAAAAAGTATTTTCAACGCCAGTCTATTTAAATAGATGGTGTCAATTTAACAGCATATATCTGATTTAGCAGTTTTGCCTTGGCATGTGGGTACTCCGCTAACACCACATACTAAAAGCTCCTCATTTGAAAACGGGAATTTTCAACCCTCGTTTTATAATATACTATTTGCAACAATCCAGTCAGAAAAACCTCGTCACGTACGTCCTAAAAGCTCTCAATCGAGCTCTCAACCCTTGGGTATCGAATTAATTTGAGGTATCGTGTGGTTTACCGACTAGCAATTAAACACCGACAATTTATCACAGAAGTCATGCATCTTATCTGTCTAGGAGCAAGTTTAACCCACTCGAATTTTACGAGTTCTGCTATGAAGCATCAGGTTCCGTAGCATGAAGTTAAAACTGATGCTCTTCGAACAGGCACAAAAAGTGGGAAAAAGTCTTAGAGACCTTTTTTTAAACTATATATTATATTAAAAGAGAAAACACTATCGGAAATTTAAAATTTTTAACATGTGTAAAGACAAAACCGGCTCTGGTGACAACGTGGGAAAAAATTCGTATTCGAGGGGGAACTCTTTGCTTCGTGACCATATATGCAGGTCTGACACAAGTCTGCCCGATTAGTATGTTCAATATACCTGTGTATTTAAGGGGGATACCAACTGCTTAAATTCTAGATAATGACAATGTTTTTGTAATTATTCTTGCGTCATTTCTGCAGTGCTGCGTTTTGCAAAGGGTCTTGGTATAACGGATTTTGAATAGTTCGTCGTATTCTGATAGTTTTCGTTTTGATTGAATATTGCATGAGAAGACCATTGTATGCTAATAGAATTTTCACATTACACGCAGGGGAGAAGAAAGCAATATGAAAATTGAAGTGATGTAGGTGGTATTTCCGCAATATTGTGTGCGCTTTACACCATCGGGAGGGTTTGAGGCTATATCTCAAGAAGGTAAAACTATCTCGAGATATTGACTCAGACAGTACCTGTAATTAGTGCCGTAGTAGTATATAATATCTGAGCATTAAAAACCTCCATTTTTGAAGTGAAACTTCTTAGCGCGCGCCGGGAGTAAAATTTGAAGGTCGCGATCCCGACACACGGCGGGCGATCGCAGCACACGGCGGGCGAGCAGGCAGGGAACGAATAACGGGCATGGACGTTTATTGAGATATCTTTGTTAGTTTACAAGATAAAAATACTGCTCTATTACCTTGTTAAGACATGGTAATAAGCGAAACTTTTATGAAGAATAGTATTTTTCATTTAGGCCTTCCCTTTTTGTTAATTGAGTGATATATTTTAAAAAACTACTTTTTAGCCAAATCCGTTAAGATATGTATAAGGCTAGGGCGTTTAATTATTGTGATATCTTTGTTAGTTTACAAGATAAAAATATGGGGTTTGCTCTATTACCTTATCAAGACATAAGCGAAACTTTTATGAAGAATAGTTTTTTTTTTCATTTAATCCTTCCCGTTTTGTTAATTGAGTGATATATTTAATAAAACTACTTGAACTTCAATTCTCTTAAATTTGAGGGAGATTTCCCCTGGTTTGGAAACTCTGCCCGACTCCATAGGACTTTTTTTTGGGTGCCACGAGCTACCATGCCCAAAAATATGCATTTGGTCTCCCAAAGGAAAAAATGGATTGTTGAAGTGTTTTTAGTGCATTTATCATAAATAAATAAATAAATAAATAAATATGCACCAAAATTAGATCGAACATGTTTTTATTTAAATTATCAACAAAATATACTAAATAAAAAACAATAAAAAAAACTAACCCAAATAATATATAACAGAATCGAGAAGAAAAATAAAACATATAGAATACTATCCACTAATAAAATAAACTCATTATTTAATTCATAACGCATAAGAACATAAGAGACAGAAAATCATAAGGAAATTATCTTGATTTTTGGTAACTTTTTAAATTTACTTTTGTCTTGTATATTGGCATTTCGAAGTAAAACTGAATTGCCTTTAATTGTGTCAAAAAATTTAAAATAATTCTCATTTAAGTTAAAAAATAAAATAATAAAAAAATAATTTTTTTATCAAATCAATTCCACACCTATTCTGGTCATCTGTCCACTTGAAATTTACCACACTGAAAACTTTCAGAAAATTCTGATGAGGCAGGAATACTCATAAAAAAAGAAACTATTTTATATACATTGCTAAAATCAGAGTTAAGCTTTTCAAAAATAGTATGCCACTTCTTCAAGCAGTAAGTTCATATTTAATTTTAATTTTTCTTGCTATTTCTTGATTTTCTTTTTATTTAACACAGTGTCCTTTGTTACAGTTTTAAAGATTGTTTTTAATTTTTCTAACTTTTTTAGGATTGCAGTCGGATGTCCTGAACTTCATTATTTGATAAATAATTACAGGAGAAGGGATTATAACCCTAAACCCCACCTCCCTCCTCCCTTAAGTATGGCCTTATTATACAAGAATAGAAATTTGTAAACCAAACAGATCGATGGGATCTTCCGGAACATAACACTTTATAATAGTAAATTATGTGGTGTGGCATTTGTTTAATACCTATTTGCGAAATAAATGTAAAAAAATTGATCTATGTGATCAAACTAGATAAGGTCGTTTAAAAAGCTTGTATCATTGTCTTTATAAGAAAACAATGCTTGTATATATAATTTTAAGTTTTCGGAAAGGATAGTTGCTGACCCTCTACCTACCTGTATGTTTATGAATCTAAAAAATACACAATTGTAAACTGAATTAAACCTTCAAATTAGGCAGTATCTTTAAAATCAAATCTTTAGTTGTAACAATAATAAATAAAACATCTCGTAGTAAGCAAAACTTACCTACCAAACAAGATGAATATAAGCGTCTAATAATTCAAATGTAGTTTTGAAGATCGTCCAGTAGCTATAGTTCGCCCAACCGTTTTTGACCCTCGAAACGCATGCAATTGCATGCGTTTCGAGGGTCAACAACGGTTGGGCGAACTATAGTAGCCATCTCAAATATAGAATAATTCATTTAAAATATATAAGAATGCGGACTATGCCATAACAAAACTGCTCGCTTAGCAATTAGTTACGTGTTTTTTTAGCAACTAATAATTATTAATATTTTTTATTCATTGTGTAATGTAATAGTTTAAATGATCTCTTTGCAGTCATAAGAAATCATTACGATCTAGCTATCAGCTCAAGAAAAGAAGCAAGAAGGAAAAGTATTTTTTTTCTTTCTGTTGGGACTGGAACCAGAAGTTACCACCCGTGACGTCTTAGCATATCTTAAGCTAATGCATACAATTGTGAGAAAAACTTAGGCAGGAGTCAAAAATATGCCAATCATTTAAGCTGACTACACCTGATGGCAAAAGAGGAAAATACTTAAATGCTGAACTTTCGCCAACAGGCTGTGCTTTTATAAATGATTTTAACTCTATATTCTTCCTATGTATATGTATAGGTCTCCCTCGGACTATTTTGTAATATTTTATCATAAATGGCAAGTACAGATCTTAAATAACTACTCGAGGTGGCTGGAGATGTTAATAGTCACTATAACCAACGATTATTACAGAACTGGTCAATCTTGACTTAAATTAAACATGCAACAAAGAATAACTTAAAAATGAGTGCGTCGATAATACCTTTGTGAGTTTCTGTGTAGATGTGGTCTAGGATGTTGAGAAGATTAACATATCCGATTATAGGGATCAGGCTGTTGAGCTTGAGGTTCAGCTATCTTAACCTCATCATATGTATAGGGAAGGGGTTTGGAAGCCAATCAACACAGACGGGTAGCTAACATTTTCTTAAGTTGGTAGCAGAAAGGTCCTTTAATTTTATTAATAATAACTTCTCCAAATTTGTTGAGATCCTGGAAAGGGGCATTCTTGATACCGTTCCTAAAATAGAGGTATGTAGTGTAATCAAGAAGGAAATATAAGCTGGTTTAATGAAGGAATTGAAGGAAGATCATTCATTAACTTATAAGAAACCCCTGTTTCGAGCATTTTAAAAATAATATACAAACGTCAAAATAAATATAATAATACAACATCTAGCAGTTTTATTCCACAAAGGTTGCTCCGAATCTAATTAAAAATATCCCAAATGACAACAGTAATCCTTTAAATAACACTTCTAAATATGGAACGTTCAAAAACACATTCGGCTCTGCAGAAGTCAGCTTCAATTTTGTACTAGTTGATAAATATACCTAAAAAATAACAATCCTGAAAAAATGTTTTTTATATAAAAACACTACAATTTAATATAACGATATCTACAAGCGTTTACTATAGGTACCGTGTACCGTAAGACTATATGATAATACTGATAATAATAATAATAATAATAATATTATTAGTAAAATTATTATTATTAATAATTTTCTCCCTGCATATCTAAAACGGGGAGACGGCTAACGCGTTTACGACATTCAACTATCCCGCACGGGGGTAGTTGATCTTCGGTTCGGCTGCTTTGGGGCGTGACGTCCCACGGGCTGGACCTGACAACCTGCGGGACGTCGCGTCGGTGGTAGAGTGCTGAAGAGGCGGGCCCCTGCTGCACAAGGAGCTACAGCTCCACAACCACAACAACGACACAGGTGTCACCTAAGGACACATGTGTCACCTAACAATCCATATACAGCCCGTTGAGGGTGCCGCGCAGGACAGGAACTTTAGCCAGCGCTCACTCGGGCGGGATTACCCAGACGACGCATGAAATGGACACCGTCCAAGAATGAATCAATAATGTATAACACAGTTAGGACGAGATACCATCGGCTATCGACAAGGACTACATACTGAATTCTGCAGAGATTATCCAGAGCTGCATGTAACAGAACAGAGAGTGGCAGATCAATATCGTGTTATCATCAAAAACAATCTCATCCCAGCTGCGAGACTTAACACCATCAAACAAGGAGAAGAACGCGAACTGCTAAACCTGCACAACAACAACGAAGATAATGAGGATCAGGATGAGAATGAAATTCACGATAATAACCAGAATGGTGACAAGGACGGAGACGGTTTAAATGTGGGTGGGACGCCTGAAGTAGCAGAGCAACAGCTGAATGGTGAGGCACATGATTTAAATAGAGATAATGTGGACACCGAAGGATTATTCGAAACGCTTCTCTCAGAGATGAGAAAGCTAATTGTGAAGTACAGTGGTCCCGACCCATTACCTAGAGCGAACCCCTCAAAGTAACTATGAATCGCCCTTACTATTATGAACAACCGAATTCTGCCAAACTATATCATCCAGACGAACACGTTGGACCTCTTTCATATGTTAATCAACTACTGCGCTGGAAGGGCCATTGCCCGAATCCTGGGAACCAAAGTACGAACACAGGGAACGGAACAAACAGTGGACGAGCCACAAACACCTCATTGGGAAAGAAGATTGAATGCTAGGATTGATGACATACGAAGAGATATAGGAAGGCTAAAAGAGTACATCGATGAAGTAAGGTCCCATGGGATGGAAACTTTCGTTCGATCAATCATGAATTGATATTGAATCCATGCTTGTGATGATCCAGAAAACCAAACACAACAGCAATGTCATGACACTTTAAAACAAAAATTATCTGTATTTTCAGGCCGTTTAAAGAGGTACAATTCGAGTAACAAATGAAAACGGGATAATGTCTTATTCCAACGATCAGAAAAAACATTCTACAGAGCGTTAAACACGAGGGCTAGAGACTCGAACAACCAATTCTCCAGCACTGACGATGTTGAATAATTTGGGAAAGAACAGTTGGGAACCCCGACCCAGTGCAACATTGAAGCAGGCTGGATTGCGGGGGAGCGCCGAACCTCACAGGAATATGACCAAATGCCTGACAAGCCGTTTACGACAGCAGAAGTGACAAACTTCATCAGAGATACCCATAACTGGAAGGCACCAAGCCCAGATGGAATACAGAACTACTGGCTCAAAAAACTCCAATGTACCCACGAAAAATTAACAAAATTAATTATTGATGTAATCGACAATCCGAAAAATATGCCACGCTTTCTATTTCGAGGTGCTCTATCAAAGGACCCGGAAAACACGGATGATCCATCCAAGTACCAACCAATCACGTGTCTCCCAACGATGCGATGTACAAAGTGATAATAACCTGCTTAGCGCATCGGCTATATGCTCACTGGGAGCGACACAAGATCATAGCTGACTAACAGAAAGGATGCGCTAAGGGTTCAATAGGGTGCAAAGAGCAACTCATAATCGACTCTGTCATCTGTAACTAGGCATTTTCCAAGCGTACGGATCTGTACATGGCTTACATCGATTATAAAATGGCTTACGACTCTGTGCCTCATGGGTGGCTACTAAAGATTCTTCAAATATATAAGACTGATGCTAACATTGTTAACTTTTTAAGGTGTGCCATGAGATCTTGCAAACGAAAATTTATCTTAATGAAGCCGGGATTCCCACCGAAAACATACCAACAAAAAGAGGTATATTTCAAGGAGACGTTCTCAGCCCGCTATGCTTCTGTATTGCGATGAACCCTCTATCCCACCAGCTGAATTCTGCTTCCTATGGATATAATATCAGAAACAACAACGAAGCAGGGGAGAAAGTCAATCATCTGCTCTATATGGATGATACAAAAGTTATAGGAGCTACCAAAAACCAGCTGGAGCAAATGTTGAAGATTGTAGAACAATTCTTCATGGATATTAGATGGGAAAAGTGTCGTACATCGTACGAGGTAAAGTATATCCAGGTCACTTTGAACTAAGGGACGGTCAGAAGATCAATGCAATGAAGGGAGATGAATTTTACAAGTACCTCGGAATGAAACAAACAACGCGCATAGCACATGACGCAATGACGGCTGAATTAACAGAATAATTTACTAAAAGGATAAAACGTTTGGCAAAAATTCAACTTAACAGCAAAAATCTCTGCAAGGCTATCAATAGTTATGCTATCTCATTTCTTGGATACTCGTTTGGATTGATAGCATGGACCGGCATCGGCAATGACATTGAAAATCTCCAGCGGAAAACAAGAACCTTACTTATAAGAGTACACAAACACCATCCGACGAGCGCAGTGGACCGAACAACCTTGCCAAGACATCTTGGTGGAAGAGGTCTAGCGGATCTACGTAAACAATAATTGAATCGGCAAATAAATAATTTGGGCAATTATTTTCACAGGAAAGCGAATTCCTCAGAAGTTCATAGGGCAGTTTGTAACGTAGATGACTCTACACCACTGCTTTTAAAAGAAGACCGGGTTCAAGACCGCCATCATACCGACCTTGAGAAAATATGAGTCTGGAAGGAAAAGCCCTCACATGGGAGGCATGCGAATGCGACTACCCAGGATCACGTCGACAATACAGCGTCGAACTATTGGTTAGTTTCAGGAAGGCAAGATGCACTTGCGAAGATAATCTATCAGGAGCTAGCAGACAAGCTGTTGCTGCTGCAGACGGAAAAGGTAAGTTACTATAAATACACTCCCGAATCTGTTTTAGAGAGTAACAACCATAAGAGCTACTGGGACCGTATTGTGCTTACTGACCAGACGGTGAATCCACAATAGACCAGACATCATTCTCGTAGATAAGCGGGCCAAGGAATCCAGGCTGATCTACATCGCCATACCCAACAACAACAATTTGCAGGTTAAGCACGCCGAAAAGATCGCTAAATAACGAGACTTACAAGAGAAAATCCGGCAAAAATGGGGAATGGAGAGAGTAAGAACGGTGCCAATCATTGTGTCATCAACAGAACTCATATTTATATATATATATATATATATAGTTTAATTTAGAATATCTATAGACTCTGGTATTAGGTTCATGATGAAATTAAATGCCCTATTTATTTTTATTATAATAAATCCCAAAAGAGTATAAAAGTATCCTTCCCTCTGTATATCACCAGGTAAAAACGTGTGACTCGCTCACCCTTCTACGTGTTCCCATTTATGAGAGTATCGGCATTTAAATGAAATATGTAGACCGGAAAGAATAGCGAAGGGGCAAGAAAAGAGATTCCACCTGTACATGTCGTACCGTATGGGAACTTCCGATTGGATCGGTCACACGCTGACACGCTTCGACACACGATCAAATAAGTCGTATTTATTTATTCATTTACGTATTTGCAAACTAATGCTTATTTGAAATTTTAAGTTTCAATAATCTTTATAAAATTAAACGCATAGGGACTTTGATAGAGAAAAATATATTATCATTTTATTATTAATTATTTTGGATTTCCCAGACCAATATTAAATATAGAACTCCTTATTTTTAACAAGGCTCTGGTCCAAACGGCTCTATGTTTCACATATTTTTCCTTTGCGGTGACACCTTTTTCATTTGTTTGCTCTTTTTATTTTAAAAATTATAATATTATTTTAGAAGTCGATTTTCAGTTCGCAGTTCAGATTCTCTTAGCTGGATCTAAATCATGCCCAGAAGGTTGGATGAAATGCAATATTAGCTTTGATTTCAAACAATATGTTTTATTTTATTGTCATCATTCTGCTTGATTCTTGAAGATTAGTTGATTTACAGCTTTTACTGACATCAGGTCTTGCTAATATCTTGTGTTTAATAAATCGAAGTTTCCAAATGACCATGCTCTTCAATATATATTTTTTAATGTATCTTGAAGTAACTTATTACGAGATTTTCAGCCCATAGAAATCAGATATTACCCATGACAAATCGGTGTTTATAACATTTCTTTTTTTGCTGAAGATGTATAATTCAAAGCAGATTACTTCAACGCATCCAGGGCGACGTTATCTTTGAGGCAGTAATCAAAATTAAGTTTTAGCAAAATAAACGGAATATTTATTCGAACAGAGCTGAGCTACCCAGATGGGTTCTAAATAATTTGAATAAATTGAGTTGCCATAGATATATTGTCCAGCCTATTTTTTCTGCTTAAGGCTGCTTTACCAATAACAAGAGCATAAAATATTATTTTGGAATTCAACTGGTCAAAATTACGTAACTGGATTAGCACTTATGAACAAAGGAAAGCAAGAATCAGGAAAATAATATTTGCCAAAGATATTGTGTTATTCGTCATATAAAAATAAATATAATAAAAGTTTTATTTTTTCTTCTCAAACTCTTACTTTTAGCCTATTACCTTTTTTCAGGGTCAAATAAACGATCTAATACCCATTCTACCCTCGAAAATAAACTGAGTACTCTCCTACTTGTCATAGTAATATAGCAAGTCATCATAACAAAGTTAATGGAAGATTCTCATTTGTTGCATAAAAACAGGTTTTAATGCTTATCAAAAACATCTGATCGAAATGTGCCAATAATAGTTGTTATCTATCTATCTAATGCAATGAAATCCGAAATGCTATATGAGGCACTATCTCAGAATCTAATTTAATGCCTGAAGTCATCTGTTGCAAAAGGCAAGGTTATATTTTATGATAAGCATAATTATGTTTCACAGTCTTTAGGCCTTCTCAATCTATTCCTAATTTGCTTTAACTATCAAAGATATTATAAATTGAGTATTCGTATAGGGTATAGTCAGAAGACGCCAGAAGAGTTGGATCACATTTTGCGACATTCAGAACGATTTTTCATTTTACAACTTACATGTACTTGTACTAAAATATAATAGTAAAGTGAGGTATATGAATTGATATGCTAACTTATAAGAACGGCATTAGAAATATGTTTCACTGGTCTATCCACACTCCCCAGTAAAGGAGATACGGATCACCTTTGACAGGGGAGATGAACTGCCAGAAATTAGTTTTTCTTTCTTGCGACGCGACGGTAGCCCCACAAGTTCGTCAATGGTTTGCATAGCTTTTACATCCCTCATGTAACCATCATTTGCATAATACACACACCTTATCTTTTGAATATGTTCACCGCATCCAATACATTTATTCTCTTAGTCGTATTTCCTCTTCCTCTCCTCTTATGCACTTCCTCTGATGCTGATGAAGAGGGGAACTTCCTTTTCTTTTTCGGCTGCATATTATATACATATCTATAAATGTTTTAAGAATCTTTTCTGCAAGTACTTAAGGCTCCATAAATTACTCCCCAAAACTTTCTTACAATCTCTATAAGCAGCTTAAGTGTCAAATGAGCACCGGCTTGTAGAGCAATTTTATTATGTAGTTACTCTAAAAGTGCAACGTAACAAGATTTTTTTATCTTATAAGGATGCCTTAGAGCGTTCTATACCACCATTATACGGAATCTTGCTGAGTTGTCTCACGATGCAGAACGTATAGAATATATTGTACATATAAGTATTATTCCGTACAATCTTGCAATCATCTGCTCTTTGGTTTAAATGATGTATAAGTATTTCGTCGAAGAATAAGTTAGCAATATAATAATAATAATAATAATATCCTTTATTGCCGACTCAATCATATTATAATGACATAGCAATGTCACAAAACATGGTTTGCCAAAAAAGGCCCACAAAATCTAAAACACATTTTTGAAACAAAAATTAAAGCTAAAATAAACAAACCTTAAAGTAAGATACACAATGTTTAAAATATTTTTAAAAAATCCAATAAAACAGTACATAGAAAGTTTGCACATCACTAACATTCAAAATTCAAAATCAAATGTGTATAGACACTTCACCAGTAGGAAGCCTGTTACCTCATCCTTAAACCTATTTAGGTTTTCTATGCTTTTTAGATCTGCGGGAAGCTTACGATAGGCTTTGATTGCCATGAAGTAAGGACCCTTTTCAAAAAATGCAGAATTGTGTCTAGGGATACTGAGGTCGGACCTGGCCCTAGTGGTAACCGACATATCAGTTCCATACTGTTGGTGATTTCTCAGAAACAAATGCGGATTTTTTTTTGACAAAGGTAACAAGAGACAAATAGTACAGCGAAGGAATAGTAAGGAATCTTAAATCGGAAAAATATCCTCTACAAGAAGTTCTGGGTCTAAGCTTTAGAATACAACGCACAATTCTCTTTTGTGCCCTGAAAATATCATGTGCTCCAGCCGAAGAGCCCCAAAAAATGATTCCATACCTAATAATGGATTGCACGCATGCAAAATAGAAGAGTTTTATGCTTTCAGTGCTCAAAACATCCCTCAGACGACGTACAAGGGCACATGCACTGTTAAGCCTAGACTGAAGCATGCTGGTGTGTAGGTCCCATGTCAGTGTAGGGTCAAGATGAACACCCAGAAATTTTATAGATTCTGTTACAGGTATTGTCTTATGGTTTAGTGTAACTAAGGGTGACTCTGTAATGTTCACAGTTTTGCTGAAGGTCAGAAGTCCTGTCTTATCTGCATTTAATCTTAAAAAGTTATGCTGACTCCACACTGACATAAGTTCCGCCGCACGCGAGCAAACCACAGATAGCCCTTGCATTGTCCCACTTGAGACTACGACAGAGGTGTCATCAGCATATTGGCACACTGAGCCGGGGATAGGTTCCTTTGAAAGATCATTTGCATATAAGAGAAATAATATAGGTCCCAGGATAGACCCTTGGGGCACTCCCTGCTTCACATCAACAGTCTCTGAGTAGAACCTCTGTCCACCATCCATGATACAGACCGTTTGCTGCCTTCCTGAAAGATATGATTCAATAAGGCTCGCGCAGACACCCCTAACCCCATACATGTTCAGCTTTTTCATTAGTAGTTGATGATCAATTGTGTCGAAAGCCTTTGACAGGTCAAAATACAAACCAGCCACCTTCCTACCAGAGTCTACCCCTTGAAAAATGTGGCTCAGTGCCTCGAAGATTGCCAATTCTGTGGACCTGCATGGCAGAAATCCATACTGATGAGGGGAGAGAATCCTATTTCGCATTAGAAAGGCCAGCAATCTGCTGTAGATTGCCCTCTCAAAGACTTTCGACAAAGAGGACAACAATGAAACAGGACGATAATTCTCAAGTTCATGAATGTCTCCCTTTTTAAAAACTGGGACAAGTAATGCTTTTTTAAGTTTATCAGGGAATTCTCCTGTAACAAAACATTCATTTATTATGTGTGCCAGAGGCCCGCACACCCACCTAGACACACATTTTAGAACATAAATTGGAACTTCATCGAGTCCAGCAGAGAACTTGTTTGGCAGCTGCATTAGCATATTGAACACCTCCAGTTCACCAACCGGGGTTAAAAACCAAGATGGATAATTTATAGTGTGTGAAAACTCACCTGGAACATTAAGCGATTGATTCAAATTAAATTTATTACTGAACTCATTCGCAATCAAAGTTGGGTCTTTAACAAGTTCACCAGTTTCATTTTTTAGTGAGATATTATTGTTTTTCTTTTTTTTATTAGTCTCCAAATTTAGAATGTTCCAAGCAGTTTTCATTTTATTTTTTGAATTTGAGATTTTGTTTTCATTTATACTTTTTTTATAGTCTGAGAGATATTTTCTATACAATTTTCTTTCATTTTTATATTGAATTAGCACATTATGTATGTATAAAACATTATTTTAGTAATTTTACAGAAAATATGCTGTTTAAATGGAAACAGTTCGAACAAAAAATACTTCAAATCCCACTTTCATATTTTGTGTAATATGTCGTATGTCGGAACTTATAGGTGGTAATAATATTATTTATTGGTTTTTGGGCATTATATTTACGCGCCGAGATAAAACTAATTATTTATATACTTTTTTTAGTCGAAAAGTAAAACAATAAAATAAAAACAATTTACCAAAAAAAAAACCAAATATTGGTATTTATATGTACTAACAGGTAAATTATATTCAAATTATGTTAAAAGTTTTCACCTACTTTTTAAACTAGCGTACTAAACGTAATATTAAAAAAAGTTAATGGACGCAACGGATTGTTATTGTTAAAGCATAGGTGGTTTTTGGGCATTATTTTTACGCCCCAAGATAACATTAATTATTTATTTTTTTTCGGTCGAAAAAAGAAACAATAAAATAAAAACAATATACTAGAAAACAAAATATTGGTCTTAACATGTACTACCAAGTAATTTATATTCAAATTATGTTAAAAGTTTTCGACAATTTTTGAAAATAGCAAACTAAACAAAATATTTAAAAAAAACCATAATGGCCGCCACGAAATGTTAGTTTTAAATGGATGATTTTTTTAATAAGTTTGTTCTTCCAGTAAACACTTAAATCACAAACTTACCCCATAAATAGCATTCATACAGTAAATATTGAATTTCTACTTGGCCGTAATATTAAAAAGACATTAATAGAGCAAACTAAACTTAAATGTGTAAATATCATCAAATATGTAATAAAGTTACACAGTTTTTTTTTTTGACATCGACAATATATAGGTACATTTTTATAATAATTTGGTACCAGTATTTATATAACTATTTCTGCTCAAGCATAATGAATAAATTGTGACAACTGCTACATAGACGCAAATCTACATAGTCTTTAAAATAAATGAGGAATTCCAAACTCTGAGATTCTAGGGCCACAAATAAACAAGCCCTTTGAGATGACCCACCTCTTTGAAACACTATTTCATTAGACGCGCCTTTCCCTCGGGTTTCCCTGATAGTGTTTGGTCGGGGCGCGGTCCGAATGATTGAAGTTATGTAGGATATGGTAGTAACACAGCGTAGGGCTTGGTTTTCTTTTTGGTCTAATTTGACGATCATTGGCAAAATAAAGACAAAGCACAATTTTACTTATCTGATTCAACTATGTTGAATCGACCCGGGTACGTTATACTACACCTTATTTTGTGGCTTTAGAATCTCTGTAACTTTTTTCATATAGGCTAAAGCCACATACAAAAAAAACGCGTTTTTAATGCGCAGTTTTTCGCATTTATCGATGCTAAGATGAGTTTTTTGGACATAAAAAGGGTACACACAATGAGTGACCATAATAACCTTAGCAACTAATATTACGCAAAAGGATTACCGGCTGCATAATGATGCCAAAAATGAACAAATTCAACAAAAATAAAATAAATTACTAAAACATGTACCCAACTGCAGCAATATTTTTCTACTAGAGTCTAGCTTGCACACTTGGATGTCTGTTTTAGTTATTTTGTAGTTGCAGCAATTTTTTTCCGTCGAAATTAATAACCATATTATATAGTTTTTATAGAAAAAATTGCATAGTTTTCCATATCTTTAAACCTCTTTTTCACTTTTCTCGGAAATGCACCTGATTTGTAAAGTTTTTCCACTGTAATATATCCATTTATATAGAGTTATTGTCTATACTCATGCTAAACTAAACAATAAAATAACCATTTTAGCTCGATAAAATGCTCGATAAAAAAAACCTTTTGCCTCCATTAAATATCTGTTGTGTTAAAAATGCGATATAATATTGTTTTAAGAATATTTTGGCTTATTAACTTTGCACAATATTACTCATATAACACTTTCTATTATTTATCTCATAAGAGAGGTTTAAATCATGTCAATTTCGCTAAAATACTCTTGACGAGCACATAAATAGATTAAAAATGCTTATAAAGCTTTTTGCTCGATAAGAAGTACTATGTATATGTTCTTGGAAAGCCCCATATAACACTATTATTTATGTTATAAGAGTGGTGTAAAGCTTGTGAATTTTGCTAAATAGTCTTAACGAAAATTGCAAGAGAACAAAAAGGCTTCTGGAGGTTTTTTGCTCTATAAGAAAAACAGACTTATTGAAAACGTTTTAGAAATGTTCTTACAACCAAGAACTGTGGGTAATTTGCTACTAGAGCAAAATTGTTATTACGAAGAGTTTAATACAACAATTTTGAACACTTAGAACCCTAATATACCTTTTTAAGATCAATGTGTTGTATAGGAGCTTATAGGGGAACTTCTTGTTTTTTGTTGCCTTAATATATCTTTATAAAGACGGAACGCCAGCTTTGTCGGCGAGCTATTTTGCTGCAGGAGCAATAATAATGGACACTGGTGAAACTGGCTTTTTTATTTGTAAAATCTTCATTTCTGATAGCCCTGACTGTAGTGAATCAACTAATTTAACAAAAAAATACCTGCATGCATCATATTGTTTAAAGATTTAAAAAAAAACACCTATCTGTAGAGCTTCGTTATTTGTGGTACGAAACGAATGCCTACTACGAAACCACTATAGGATGATTTTTGAAAAAAATAAACCTTTTACCAGTTAAGAAGTATTTTTGAATTGACGTAAGCCGAATTTTAAGACATTTTTGTACTCAATCACCTCTTCCCACTCCATTCGTTCTTTTGTTTTTATCTTTAAAAATTACAAAGGTGGGCAAATAAATACCTTCAGCATTGTAGCATGCCAATGCACTAACTGTTATATATATTTTTTTTGCTATCAGCTTAATTATAGGCATCCACTTTTCCACTTGGATTTCCTTTGGGCAAGAAGTGGACCAGCCCGTGTATTTTATTGTTTGGTGTACAATTGTCCATATTTATCAAAAAGTGAATGTTCAGTTAAAACGCTTTCAAGATCTTGGAAATACTTTTCTATGATCTCTCTGATATTCCCACTGCAGACGCGACAGAAATCTTCTCAGCTTTTCGAACTACAATATCAGATCTCCTTCTTAGAAAACAATCTTACCTACTTGTTGCCTGCTTTTATCTACAAATAAATATATGTAATTAGTTCTGTTTAAAACCATACAACGTAATTTCATACATCTATCTATTAGTTTCGAATATTACCTTTATTTTCTTCTGTATTCTTACTTTTAGTTAATATGTAAGGCATTTCCCTTACTTCTGAAAACCATTATTTTGCAGTTTTTTTTATGTGATATGCAAGTTTCCCTTCTACCTCTGCATCATTTTCTATTTTATCAACTCTATACTCTAGTGAAACAACTTAATGAATCAGACGAGATGTTTCACGAGAAGGGACCTACTGCTCTTGAAAACTGGACATTTCAAACATCGTATGAAAAGTATACTTTGCACACGGCGTGTGCAAAGTGTACTTTTCACACGCTTATTCGAGTGTTTAGCTTAAAGGGCGTCGTCTCCGTTTTAGAGCTTCGTCCTCAGAGGCCCCATTCCCAGATCTCTAAAAAAAGGGAACCTAATTTTAGGGCTTCACCCCCCAGGAGCCCCTTTTTGCAAAACTGTAGAAAATGGGACTCTCATATCAGGGGCCCCCTTTTAAGCTTGGGGCCCAATTTTAGGGCTTCGCCCCCGGGGAGCTCCATTCCTAAATCTGTAAAAAATGAGACTCCCGTACCATATGCCCCATTCTAGGGTTTCGCCCCCATGGGGTCTCATTTTAGGGCTTCGCCCCAGAGCCTCTTTTTCAAAATATTTGGAAAATAGGGACCCCACGCCCATTTTAGGACTGTGCCCCTAATTATAGTTTAGCGAGAATCTCTTACTCACGTAGCTTCTTTAGTTAGGAATAAAATTTTATGATAAATCAATAATAAAAAAGTTTCCCATATAACATGTAATTTTCTGCCACACTCCCTGTATGTAGCAGTCGTAGAAAAAGTATAGTGTGCTACACGTGCTGATAAGACTTTTCACACTCATGAGACTTTATGACACTCACCTACTTCGTGTCACCAAACTGTCTCATTCGTGTGAAAAGTCTTATTTTCATCACTTGTTGCACAATATACTATTGCAGCTTCATTTACACCCATAATGCCTGCTTAATTGCGTTTGCGGCTTACGATAAACTATTTTTTCTACGAGCGTTCCATTTCGGTGTGAAAAATGTCACTTTAACGCACTAGTGTGAAAAGTGATTTACTTTTCGCACTAGTGTGAAAAATAATTCACTTTTCGCATTAGTGTGAAAAGTAATTCTGAAAATATTTACATATTACGAAAAGTATTTTTTGAGTAATTAAAAAATGACAAAAGCAGAATATAAATAATTTTATTAGAAATTTACAAACACAATAATATAACATATTATAATATATAAGATATCATGGCTTAAAAAAATTTACCACGCAATTTGTACAGTTATAGTTAAATTATTGATCTCCGACGGAAATTGTTCGTAGAACACTGAACTTCCGATCGAAGTATTCATAGTTAAAACATCTTCATTAGGCTGTGTACAGGTAACCTCTTTTTCAGTTTATTCTCCACGGAGTTTTCCACATATCCCTCGGCTACAGTGGCCGACTTCCAACCCCCATGACGTTTGAGAGTCAAAATATCTGCTCCTGAGTCTGCTAAGAGCGAAACAGATGATCGGCGAAAGCAATGTCCTGTATAGCTAGACG